>JASAOD010001912.1:0-92810 GCA_030849845.1 Crithidia brevicula
TACTTCTTTGCTTTTTGTTGTTGTTGTTGTTGTTCTTTTCGTTTTCAGTTTCGTTTTCGGTTTCGTACTCATTTTGTTCACGACACGCACACATGCACGCACACGCGACGACTTACACATTCACTGATGGCGAGTGTGCAAGACAGCCCGTGGTATTGGGTTGTGGATGCTTGAGCTGTGGTGATGTGGGTACTTGACAAACAGGGGACTGTGTGTTGGTCAATTAAGTTTTCGTAGACGTGTGTTAGTGGTTATGTAGAATAGGATATCAGGAATATGTCAATTTTTCATTCTGGTGAGCTGATTTGTGACGCGCGCTAATATTCTACTCAGCCAAAAGGGATTGCGTGAGCAGTTCACCGAAAAAGGTGTCAAGATCGTCGGTGTCACGTTCAATCGTACGGTCCTCTTCCTCTGAGCAGGCTTGATCTTGCTGGACACCCTGGTAGTAAGTGGTATTGCGAAAGAGGCGGACATAAGAGCACTGGCCCTCCGGAAGGTTTGCATGTGTCGATTGTACGGCGAAACGTTGCGCAAACTGGCGCGCAGCCTCTAAGGCTGACTCGACGCTTGCAAACTCGACAAAGACGGATACCACTGCTGTGTGGACATCCCAGAATATGCTTTTGCGAAGCAAGGGGTCGCGCTCCTCTTCTGCACTGCTCTCCGTGGTGCTATGTCCGTTCTCTGCTGGGGCTGTACATTCTTCTGGTCGCTGCAACGGGTCTTCATGTACATGATAGGAAAGCACACGTCCGTACTGGCAACACTCCTCTACAATGTGAAGCGTCATGGGCTTGTCTTCGCCGCCAGGGGCAGAAGCTGCGACGCAGATACCTGCCGAGCAGGCCTGTGCTCTGGTGAGCAGTATGTGCCGAAGTACCAGAACAGTGTCGACGTCTGCAGGCACAGGAGGGAGAGATGATTTAAGCCTCACACTTCGTCTCGCGCTGTCTAAAGGGAGCAGAAAAAGGGTTGCAGGGACGCTTCGTCTTAGTAGATCCCGAGTAGCTTCGCCAATTTTAACCGCAGATGCCAGGCAGGATCGTTCGTCTGCGCGCATCTTTGTTGACATAGCTGCTTCTTCCCCGCACTTTCGGACGATTTCAAGGAGGGTAGGGCGCGACAACTGGCCTCCGTACGAGAAGCTTTCGTCTAAAAAGGGATGAGAGTGCAGTTGGCGCAGGCTGTAAGGAAGCCGGGGAGCGTCTTCCGCGAGGACACACTGCACAACACTACCGTCAAAGAGCTCACCGTTTAGCTGATCGAACAAGTGCTTAAAGAGCAAAATTAGACGGGAATTGAAGGTTGCGGCTCCGCTAGGTGTCGAGTGGACCCAAATGCCAAGCTCTTGAGCACGGTAACTAGCCGTTCCATCTAGAGTTCGGCTGACCTCCCCTTCGTATTGAAAGAGAAAAGGAGCTTCGACACAAACTAAAGCAAGCTCAATTTTAATGGAGTGAAGCACTGATACAGCGGATGTGTTTGATATGTGCGAAATATGATCACTGGAATGGACGACGCTTTCACCCACACTGTTTGGAGCACCGCAGTCGGTGTCCGACAAGCCTTCAAAGCGTAGCCAAAACACCTCTGCCACCTCGGCGACTCGCTGAATAAAATCTGTAAGAGCTTCAAAGTCTGTAAGCAGCCGGGCGTGGGACAGCGCATTGCGAATAAAGAGACCGTCAAAGTCAGCGTGTCGTGTAAAATCTAACGATGACTCCGTGCACTTGGCCGAAATGACATTTTGATCATCCGCTCCGCTCTCACTCCGGCCACATTTTGTTTTATTTCTGTCCGCTGCCTCGCCGGCGTCTCGAGGGCGTTTGAGTGTTGAACCCTCGAGAGGTTGCGCAGCGGGAAGAAGCAAACCAATTTCTGCCGTGCCAATGTTCATGGAGAGGCTTCCTCGCCCGCGAACTGTTCGAAGAAGGCGCTCGACTGCGACGTAGTCTGCCACCCACCTATCCCCACCAATTACGACGTATTGCTGGCAAGACAGTGGCAGCCCTCCTTTCACTCGCGATCTGGCGCTTGTCGTGTGTGGGCTTGGATACCGGTCTTCGGTCTGAAGAATTTGCTGCAGAATAGCGCCAAAACCCATGTTTACTTGCTGCTCAATATCAAACACGACGAGCTGCTCCACATATGTCAGGCCGTAAGGTCGCCGACGGCTAAGACTGTATGAAGGGGGAAGCTTACCTTCCTCTTCCTCCATGTCAAGCAGCAGGTCCTCCAGCCCACCACGATGAGATACAGTATCCAGGCTGATTGCAGAGGAGCCGCCCCCGACCCGCGACACGGACTCCCATAAAGACGGCGTCCCAACAACCACATCGGCGCGCTTGCCTTCGGGTAGGGAGGGGTACGCTTCAAATAGATTGTGCACTACTAAGTGGAGCGAAGCGCAAAAAAGGTTTAAAACAGTGGTGAATTCGACACACTGAGAATGCGTTGCGCAGAACACCACGGCACGTGGACCTTGTGCGTGCTCCAGCACCGGATGCTTCGCTACATGCATTGCAACTGAGAGAGAAACTGCATACAATACCTCAAGCTTGGCTGTGCTGTGCGCAAGCAGGTACCGCGAACGTGCTGATGAGGGAACGTATTCGGCGCAGACCTCCCCTCGCAGCCGTGCCTGGCTAAGATGAAAGTCCTCCGTGAGCGAGACGCCGGTCCCGCCCATTTCCACAATTACGTTCTCACCGAATAACGCGTGACGGTACGTCTCCCAGAACCAGATTCCGCCCGGAGCACTCGCAGCCTTATTGAAGGGTTCGGGATAGGGCAGCACATTTCGTATTAACGGCTGGAACGAGTTTGAAACGAGTAATGCAAACTCCTCTTCGCTGGCTGGTCCCAGGCTTGAGCTTTCACGGCTTCTTACTGAGAGTTCGTACGGGGCCTCGAGAACACGGCTAGGAAAGCGGTCGCGAAGCCATGCTGCATCGCAAAGTTCCTGAGCTGCCCTTGATACCGCGCGAGATGTCATGATATCGAGCACACACAGTAGTTTCACAAAGCAAAATTTCTTCTACCTTTTCAGATTAGATATGGAAAAGCACCAACAAGCGTCGAAGAAATGCACAAATGCATAGTGGCAATAAGGAGAGAGTATTGTATACGGAAGAAAGACATCAAGAGCAGCTTCAAATTATAAAAGAGTGAGCATTGTTTCCAGATATATAAATAAAAGCGCACACAAATATTATTACTTGTTTCGCTTTTCGATGCACCAGCACGCTGCAGTGCCATGAAAGCGATTTCGAGGTAGTAGTTGGAAAAAAAAAAAGTGTCGCAGCCTCAAACCAGCTTTAAAAGGCAGCAGTGCCCCTGTTCTTGCTAACGTTGTCCGTTGCTGCAGCTGCAAACGATCTTTTCAGCTGAGAAGTTTGACAACAGCTATTTCTAAGGCCGTTTGGCACCGCTGCAAAAGCCTGCGTCCGAGGGCAAAAGAAAGTATCTCGGAGCACATACTCAAACGAATCAGCTATGAAAGGAGCTGCCCGTCACCGTGTGCTCCTGGCTCAACAAATGGCAATCAACACAGAAGCAGGAAGAAAATCTAGGAGCTCATACTCAAACAAGGCGGTCATGAAAAGACTGCTTGTCACCGTGAGCTTCGGCATTTCTCAGCGACCTGGAAGCGCGACGCATCCCTACTTCGCCTGCACTTTGCAATTGAATTCCCATTTCAGTTTTTTTATACGCAGTTATATTGTTGAAAAAGAGAAGAGAAGACTCAAAAGGGGCGGGTAGTGATATAGACAATAGTAAGTTTTCCTTTTTATTATTCACGAAGTGGAGCGCCGTGACCCTTAATATTGTATGTCAGTAGTAGTGCAAAAGCTGGAAGGAACTACTACTGACTAACGACAGCGCATATGAGCAGGCAGATTGCTGACCAACACTTCAGTATACCTACTTCGCGAAGCGGAGAAAAATGGGTTGTTGCTGGCTTTGTATTTAAAGTCAAAGTAGAGATTGTGTTATTTGTTGTTCTTTATTTAGCTAATCATGTTTTACTGTTGTAGTTTGAGATTTTGTTTGCACAATGTGGTAGGGAAAAAAGCTGCACAAGAAGCTCTTTTTTTTTTTTCCAAGAGTTTCAGAAAGAAGCAAAGACGGTGGCACAGCAACATACAACGGTCCCGCTTAAAATCCACCAGAGATTTCGTTTAAGAGGAGCACAAGTTTCTTCGCTGGTTGGCGGTTCCGTGCGTACGTCGCTGTTTCGGCTTGCTTCTACGGATAGCAATTTGGTCTTTTTAAGGCTGAAGCGTGGCGGTCTTAGACGACTCTGAAGCCGCTGACGGGATGAGGTTGCAGTAGAAAACGCTGTGGAGGTGACATCCATACCCTCACCTTGATCAGCTTGAGCATGGAGGCTTGATGTCACAACGTTTCTCAACGCGGTTGTTCGCTCGGGATGGATGTATTTACAACGAGACCCGTACAAGCATTTACCTTGGATAAACTGCGCGCAGATCTCTCCTCCGATGTGCGATGAGGCAGCAGTGCTGAGCGTTACCTTTTTCACTTTTTGCCGGTTTCCCGCCCCTTGCGTTGTAGCTCCATCGCCAAACAGCCACGGTCGTGCTTGAAGCTCCTCATTAAACTTGTGTTCTTTCTCCTCCATTGCGCTGATTCGACGCAGTAGACCGAGGTGGAACGGATTGTTGTTGGGATCGGGACACGCCATCGCGTTGAATCTCAGAGCCTTTTCTATGACAAGAGCATCCTTGGGGTTGATAATTGTGTCTTCCATGCGAAGAAAGAGGATTTGTGGATTCGTGCACACAAGTTGGCGCAGCGCTTTGCTGGTGCCCTCCCCACCACGCGTGCCGGAAAGATCGATGGCGCGGATATGGCTGTGCCGCTCCAAGGCTCTGCACAGCGGCACCAATGAAATATCTGATACATCTAGGTAGCGAATCTGTAACGACAAGATTGAGCTGTTGTGCTTGATTGCCGCGGCGAAGCAAATCAATTCGTGGTCGCCAAAAGTACCGAAACCTTCGGGGTCCTCGAGGCAAACGCTTTGGACAATATTTTGCACAGTTTGCTGGATTAGGATGTTTACATCCATACCGATGTTGTACACCTCGCGCTCAAACGTGCAGTCTTCGTTCTCGTCACCCGAAGAGTCGCCGCTGTTGCCTGAGTCTGCTAAATAGGCATCATAAAGGCTCTTTTTTTTTCTCCATCGCCTCTGCTGCTTGTCTCCGTGTTTTTGCTTCTGCGATGACATTCTTTGAGTATAAATGTTTTTTAAAAAAAAAATTAGAAGATCAAAACGGCAATAAGCGTAGAGATAAAGGTAGGAAAATGAACAAGTGCGAGACAATTGCAAATCAGAAATCTATGCTCCTGTATCTTACAAATGTCCAAGTAAAAGAGCTGTAATCAACAGAGATTTCACCAATAATAAAAAAAGGACAGATCAAATCATGGTTGCGCGAGCTGCATTTGTGACGCCGATGACAGAACACGCAGAAGATTGGGGTCAGTTTGGCGAGAGCGCGGATACTTCTTCTTAGTATTTGGGGCTTTTTTTTGTTCGTTTAAAATTGCTATTATTATCGTAAAAAGAGTCCACGACCGCGTTGCACTACAGAAGCCAGTTATTTATATTTGTTTGCCGGTTTACTTTATTTTTCTCACTTAAACAACCTTAAGAGAAGTCACTATCGACGGGACTTCGAATCTCAGAGGGTATTAAAACACTTAAAGTCTTACGTAAATGTTAATTAACGCAGAAGTTAATTTGCTTTTGTTGCGCATTTGTTCAGCTCTGTCAAAACAGACAGAAACGTAGCTTGAACACCTCCGCGTAACTACCATAATAATAACGAGTTTCCGTCAAAAACAAAAAATCGATGGTTATATGAAAGGTAGAAAAAAAAAAGAGACAAAAAAGCACATTTAAACAATTTTGCTGACCTTAGCCTTCGGCAACGAAAAAAGAAAAATTCTGTTTCGGAATCCCAAGGAGTATTCTTCTCACGTATTACTGCTTACACAGCAAACTCCGTTTAAACTAATCTTTGTCAAATTTTCACCATTAATTTACTATCTACCTTTGAGACGACTTCAGTAAACTGCGAATAAATCAACCCGTCATCTGAACAAAATTTGTTTTAAACAATCAGGCTGTCGAATTTAAACGCGCAGTTACAGAACAAAGCTAATTGCCCAAGACGCAGCTCCAAGCACAAAAAAAAAAAAAAATCTTTGAGAAGTGCTGCTTGTGATCACTCGAAGGCGCGGCGCATCCAATCCTGCTCGTGAGTCGGCGATGCAAGGTCGAGAGACGGAGCCTCGAGACCCATGCAAGACGCAAAAAGACGAGAAGTTACCAAGTACGGATCAGCATCACCAGCGGGACGGCGATCCTCCATGTAGCCCTTGCGCTCACTTGCCACAGCATTCGGAATGCGAATCGAAGTACCGCGCGTTCCAACACCGGAGCTGAACTCAGAAGCCTTGGAGGTCTCATGCTTTCCGGTTAGGCGCTCGTTGTTCTCCGAGCCGTAGAACACGATATCCTGTTTAACTGTCTTGCGGAGACGCTCGATGTACTGATGAATAACATCAAGGCCGTTCTCAGCGCGCGTCGATTCCGTTGAGAAGTTGGTGTGCAGACCGCTGCCGTTCCAGTCGCCACGGATTGGCTTCGCGCGATAATCAACGTCCAAACCTTCGGCCTCCAGCAGACGGAGGAGAACCCAGCGGGCGACTGTCAGTTGATCGCCCATTTCCAAGCCTTCGCATGGTCCCACCTGGAACTCCCACTGTCCAGGCGTCACCTCACCGTTCGTGCCGGAAACATTAAGTCCCATCTCGAGGCAGATCTCATAATGCTGGTCGCAGTACTGCCGGCCGTATGAAGCGTTGGTACCACTGCCGCAGTAGTAAGGACCTTGCGGAGCGGGGAAGCCGTGCTCCGGCCAGCCGTACGGGCGCCCGTTGCGCGTTGTGATAAAGTACTCCTGCTCAAGGCCGAACCAAGGATGCTCCTCCGTGCACTGCTCAAACGTTTGACGAGCGGTGGCGCGGGAATTATCAGGCGTCGGCTCCCCGCTAGGAAGGTAGCACTCCGCAAGCACCAAAATCCACGGAATCTTTGTTGATGCACGAGGAAGGCAGCATGGAAATGCGTTAACGGGCTTCAGAAGAATTTCGGTATCCAATCCCTTTGCCTGGCCAGTCGACGAGCCGTCAAAATTCCAAACGGGGAAAATTCCGTCGGCAAGCAGCTCCTTCGGGTGCTTCTCCATGTCCGCCTGAGAAAGGTACATGGTGCGATCCTTGCTGCGGATATCATGGTGCGCATCTTTGCCAGAGAGCCAAATGTACGTCACGCGCACAGTCTGCTTGTTTGAAGAGGACATCGTTTCTGCTGCTTTTTTTTTTTTTTTTGTGTGTGTGTATGGGTGGTCGTGTAATTTCCTTTTTAAAGAAAAAGATTTGTGAATCTTCGACTCCGACGGAAAATTTGTTAATTCTTAAGAAAAGCAATGAGATCAATTTACAAAAGAAGGCAAAGGATGAAGGAGGAAATAATTGACAGCTTGCAAATAAAAAATCATTAACACAAGTCACTCGATGTCAGCAAAACAGTACCAAACGACACTTTTTTTTGATGATTTACACTAACGCTCACCCAAAATGATAGTTAAGATTGAAAAGATTACTAGCTCTCCACGTACATCCATTATTAAGTTGCATTGTTATTATCATTTTTCTCTACTTCGAAAAAACCTACACGTTAAAGTTGTGCAACGCAAAGCATTAGCCTTTAATAGCTTAACGGTAACAAAAGAAACTCTTAAAAATACACCGTCTCGCAGTAATTCAGCAGTAAAATTGGTGTCGCATTTTTTACATGCAGAAATTAAGGCCGCTTTGCACCGTGAGTGTTAATTCCATGCACCGCTTAATCTTTATTAAAATTTTACGCCAAAAGAGAATTGAAAACATTATTGGGTTCTTTCAACGGAATGAAGGCAACTCAACACAGATTTCTTTTGAATATGACAGTTCATCTTCGAAAATCAGTTGAGCATAGTTGTGTGAATAGGCTGATTGCGAACAATCATATGACCGGTAGTCTAAGATGCTGCAGCACCATCACATTGAATCTGTCGCATCACAACTAACCACGCTAAAATTAAAAATTAAAGGCGCCAAAAGCTTGCCGCTTTGTTAGATTCATTACCAATGAGTGAAGCTTAACGCTTTTCTTTCCGGCACACATCTGAAAGAAAATCTGGGAGCCGCAGAAGTGCCCGCCTCCTCTTAGGTTACGACTCATGCTTTGCAAATAAGGGTATTGCAACGATCAAAGCATTTTCCCCATTTCTTCCCAATATCTTGCTACGTCTGAAGACCTGACACCCTTTTGGTAAGACCTGCCTTTTTCCACGACTTCGCCCATTAAGCGACGAGCGTTTACACTGCCTAAACTTCGACACAGCAGTCGCTCAACGCAAGTAAAGTTGTCATTCGCGAAGCTGCTTTAAGTAGTTTAAAGGGCGACATCCCCGACGCGCAGTGAACACCCGACCGCTCTCATCACAAGACCACCCCTGAACCTCTCCTCGTTAACCCGCCCCCCCCNGCCCCCCCCCCCTCGAAGGTTTCCGCGAGAGTTTAGGCACGCATCACCTCTGCCCCGTGGCAGCCTCACTCTCGCCTAAACACATGGAGGGCTCCATTCTTCGCAGAATCGGCACCCCAACCCCTGAACGACCGCCAATAGCCCAGTAGAGAAAAACGCGTAGCGGGTAAAATATATATGAAATGGACCTCTCACCCCTGCAACCCACAATAAGGAAATTTAAAAAAAAAAAGGCTCCCAATTCTCCTGCCTGCTCTACACGCGGGTGCATCTATGCACGGCCTGCAGTTTTAAGAGCCAAAGAGATCATGGTTAAAATAAGAAAACCCCACAACAGTATTAAAGATAACAGTGCCACTCGTGGTAGAAGCAGTGAAGCTGCAAGTTTGTCAAAAAGGCCCAAAAACTCTTTCCTACAGTAAAAAGTGAACGGCCCGCCTTAAAAGAAAGATAATAACAGAAGAAGCGCCAAGCCCTTCAGACCTTCCCAAAGCTATAGCCCAGTCCCTCTCTGCAAAAAATGAGCGACAATTACTCGCTCGCCGCAAAATCAGCCACCAGGAGTTTCTCACGGACAAAAGCTGTACCCAGACCATCAGAACAACCTGAAGTAGAAACCCAAGCAGTCACATTTATGTTGTCTACCATAAACCCAAAGTCTAAAAGTACTTTTGTTAACAGATCTGAGTACTTAAGCAGTGGTCTCCCAATTTCACTGACGATCGAATCCTCAGCAGCGACCCCATATCTTAGCACAGAGCGAGACAAGAGCAGATAGGTATCCGCGACTTAAAAGATACACCCGTGGAGCTGTATTAAAAAACAAGAGTGGCAGAAACTATTGCGCAGGAGACTGTCCTAAACTCTTTGGAAACTCAGCTTTACTAGCTAACACCACAATATCCTAACCAGCACCAGCATAATGTCGGTAGCGAAGTAATTGCTCAGTAAAAGGCAGGTCATTCAGATATTCGTAAATAAAATCACGGCATTTTGGATACCTGTCCAGCACTGAGAGCAAGTCGTTTGTTGGCATTCTCCCTCTAGCGAAAGCAGTAGGTGAACGGAAAGGAATTGAAAAGAAAATCCACGCCGAAAGAAGATGGCATGTAAAGGATTTCCCCAAAACCGCGTAGCTATTTGCCTCTCACCGAGACCACCTGCGTACGTGAGACACCGACAAACTCTTCACCAGCGCCTTGAGCAGCTGCATTCTACTATGGAAGCACAGGACTGCGGCAGAAGAGCGGAGAACTGATACTGACATAAAATGTGGTATGCGAGGGAGGAAGGAAGCGGTGAGCAGCGCTGGGGGGCTTTGCCGCTATGGAAAGGCCCGTTTATTGTGACGTGGATGGCTAATAAATGGATCTGGACGGCTACCAGCTCTGTTTAGATGCCTGCGTCCTCTTAAAAACCTTGCGATACTTCTTTGTATACGATCTGCTGCTAAACGTAGCTTCTTCACTGGCACTAGCTTCATTTTTCGCGATAGAGCTCTCTCTTCGGTTTCTTAGCAAGTGCCAATGGAGTTTGAGCGATTTTTTTTCTGATGAGTAGTAGCACAGTACAGGGCGAATCCTCAAAAAATAGCCTTATCCCTCTCGACTGGGGAAGATTCACCGCTGCACTGATAAAAAAAGGAGACTTGCTATGCTCGATTGGGGTGGTTCTAGTAACGACGCGGCTTCCTGGGCGGTCTCCAATTTGGATATACTAGTCATCGAAAATTTCTAGAGCCCCAGCGCCTTTGTCTTCTATATAGAGAGTGGCCCAGAGCGCGCATTGATTCATCGAGATGTGAGTTCTGTGACTGATTATTGCTTTGCGATTTCGCTGCGCCACCGACGGCTCTGGCTTCGGGGGTTTTATTCGCTTTTTCTAAACGGCACCTGCGTTTTTGAGACTTATCGTGGTGATGTTTTTTGCGCGGCTACGAGTGACATGGAAATAAACTTTAAGGCAGAGCTATTCAGCTATAGGCCTTGGACTAGGGACGCATCCGCAACGTGTGAGAGGCTCAGTTGCCAGACCTGCTCTTTTGTCTGGGCTTTTGCCTCGCAAGCGGTATATTAGTGGGGGTAAATTTGTGGCTTTTTTTTGCGGCGCACCGCCAATGTTTGATTTGGAGACACGAACCTTCTTTGCCTCTTAAAGTGGGTTCTCATCCAGAAACCTCTTTTTTCAGGATGCGTAGGCTCAAACCCCCAACGGAAAAAACACCGTGCGGGCCCTTTCTACAGGGTGTGCCTCTGTAGTCTGCTTCACTTTAACCACCAAGACTCTTTTTTTTTTCCATGGTGTCATTTCCCCCTGTGCTGCCGACTGAAGTTGCCGCGTGGCTAGCCATGCCATGCATTGGTGACAATGGTCGGAGGTCAACGACCTGGACTCCGTGGTACCGGGCGCCCCTTAAAGTTGCGATGAGAGTATACTGGCGGACAATGGAGTAGACGTCCTGGGAGATAGTGGCGCCTTGTAGCACACTTGCCGAGGGATGCGAACAAGGCATGGTGGTCGCGAAAGCGGGCCTTGGCATGGCAACTCCTCTCCCTCATACCAGTATTTCTGGCCGCTTATAGTCGTGGTAAGGTGGTTTAGTCTGCTCAGAATACCAATGGCGTGGCCTCCTACTCCCGTCATATTACCACGAAGGACGTCGCCTGGCGTACCTGGGTAACGGTGCGGGTCGTGGCTGACCGCTGCGGCTAAAGATTGCGGATACTATGCCCGTCGCCCCACACAAAAGGGCATGCAACCTTGGCGGTTTCCTCGGAAGTGATAGATCGAGAAACCGGCGGAGTCTTGTGAGGGCCAAGGTGCAGCCACGGCGGTGGCCATGGTGAAACATTCCTTATCCGATACCCTCCTGATACTGTTTTGCGCAGCCGCTTGGGCACAGGTCGCTAATAGTTGGGCCAAGTACAATCTAGCAGTGGACGTCGAAATCTTTTCTTTCCAAGTGGAGAGAAGGCAAACAAAAACGGTGGTGAGGCGAAAGGTTTGTCCTGCCGTATTGTTTCCGGCTTCAGCAAAGGAGCACCTTCACCCTAGATCCTTCTTGGATGTGAAGTAAATGGGCCCGCTCGAAATAGCCCAAAGGCGTTCGTGCGTGACTTCAAAATCAAATGCGGCAGGACACTGGTCCGGGAGGTAGGGAGAGTTGCATAAGCACCAGGAGTGTCTATCTATGCTGTTGCAAAGTTGTGAGCTCAGAAGGGTGACATGCGTTATTTAACTTATTCTTCGTGATTAAGACTTGCCTGTAAGCTCCATGAGTAAAAAACAAATCGAGTGGTGTCATTTCTGTCAAGAAATGGAAAAATATTACAAAAATTTCTATTCCAAACAAACATAAAAGCCATCTAGTCAAAGCACGGCGCGTAAACCCCAAGCCACTACAACAAAACGCCCTCCCTACAAGCGCACCACGAGTAAACGAGGCGACGGTACTTCGTCAGCCTCGCCTCTGCGACGCCTGTGACTAGGCGCTTTCCCTTGGGCCTCGCTGCTCTGAGGCGATGCGACGGGGTGATCCGTGGCTCCTTCGCTCCGGGCGGTGAGCTCCGTCATGGGGGCGGCAGCCGTGCTTCTGCCCTCACCTTGATGGGGAGCAAAACGTATCATGTCAATCACGAAGTTTGCCAATTTCGCCTCCGCACCTGCTTGAATTTAATACCCAGGGCCGATATCGTTTTTTTCCCGTAGTTCGGCTAGGCCTTCGCATACCATTAGGTGTTTTGGCGTCTCTTCACACTCGTACCTCGAGGGGGTGCGTAGAGCTGCAGGATTCATTTCGCCATGCTTTTTCTCGCGGTGTCGTCTGAGGCCGTCCGGTTTTGTTATACGCAGCACCGCAACCGAGACAAACTTGCAACCTTGGATGTGCGGGAAACACCTTTCTCCCTCCCCTATGAATTATGAACTGTAGACTTGTCAGTTCGGGATGGTTTTGCCTGACATGATAGAAGATACCTGGGATGGTAGAGAGGAAGTGGTTGCACGACGGACAGACCTGTATGCGCGGTCCGGTGTTAGGACGGGCAGTGGTACTTGCAGCTTCCGGAGTTGCCGTAACGGCGCCAACGGCACTTTCGCGATCCATAGGTCTATTGTGCGCCGCTTCCATGAGTCGCTTCATGTGCGTAGCCGCGGTCAGGCGTTTGGAGGCCGGGCACTCCAGCTTCTTCACAATACGGAGTTTCTCGACAGGTGTTGGGGTGGTAAGCGGAGCGGCCCATGCAGAAACATGTGGCGCTTGGCGAAAAAGTCGCAGCTGCGGATGAAGAAGGGGCACAGCGGGCACCGGTAAAAGCCGCCTGGTGGTGAGGCGTGAAGGGCAATCGAGACCATCGTACTCAGCTCTGCGACATTGGTGGTTTCGTATGCGCTCACAATGTACCTCTTCAGCTGCTCACGGCCTGGAGAGGATTGGTAGCAAACTGGGCACAGCGCAGGATCCGACGGGTACATTGCAGAGTACGTAGGAGGCGGTGGCTCCGGAGGCGGTGCAAGAAGCGGGGGCGGTAGTCCCATTTCCTTTATTCGATGTGCAACACACCATCTGCATTCTTCGCCGTCTATGCTGCTCACCCGCCAATGTAAAAAGCCAATATACCGTGAGGTGCCACTGCAAAACTGCGCTAAAGCTGTCTCCTGCCATCTTGTGAAGACCACGTCACCGCTCCTGAGGGTGGCCACATTGCTGTTCAGTAAAAACTGCCGCAGTGTAGAGGGGTTGCGTATTCGGTTCTGCGGTATGTTGTGAGGTCGTCTGATCGTCGTAACGAGGTCGGTGATCCAGGCGCGATCTGTCGGAGTTGGCTTCATGGCGGCCTTGGCCATTCAATCCGCTGCATCGTTTCTCCGAAGTCCGCAGTGTCCAATGACAAACTGAAACGAGAATCGAGACTTGTGGTGGACCAGCTCTAGGATGGTTGTCCAAATACGGCGCAGAACGCCTTCGTCAACAGTTGTGGGTCGTGTTTTGAGCGCCATGAGGAGCGAGTAAAAATTGGTGACGACAACACATGTGGTGCGGTAAATTTGGTGCTGGGTGACGTACTGGAGGAGCCGCCTCAGCCCAATCTCCATGGCTATGCATTCGGCGCGGTGGCTGCACGCATATCTGCCACAGAAGGCGGTGGGTGTAGAGACGGGTTGCTCATTGTGGTGAGGCATAGCGGCTGCTCCGAATTGCTCACCCAGCTCGACGGTGCCGTCGGTGCAAAGTGCCAGCGACACATTTCGAAATCGGCGTAAGCGAGCTTTGCATGCAGGCAGCTTCTCTACGGCTGGGGATTCAGCGCGCAAATCTCCTGTTAGTGACGTTTTAAGGTACACCCGTCGGCTTTTCAGAGGAGATCTAAACGTGAGGGGCTACTTAGGCTAGCAAAATAGTGGTGCAGCTACTGTACACGCGATGGTAGTCGGTGTGTAGGGGATGCTCGTCGTCGTAGGCCTTCCTTGCTTGTTGTCAGGTGCCAGCTGTTTTTTTAATAGTTCTAGGAGATAATGAGGGGTTTTGGAAACGCTACTTCTTTTTAAATCGTTCGGTGAGAGGGGTTACTCGCGAGAAACGTCGGTTTGATGCGGGTGACCGCGCCACATGCTGGAATTGCTTGACCCAGTTCGACGACCTAAGAATAACCACTACTTGGCACTGCCTGGGGTTGCGGTGGGCATTTGCTTAGATAGTAGGGGTCAGATGCCTAGAGGAGGAATGCGCTTTGTTGTTGAAGGGATGGAAATGGCTACCGACAGGACGTAGGGATTGTGTGGGCGACCCCTTGGGTGGCAAACTGTTTCCCCGAAACTACTGCCCTCGCTGTGTGTGAAATGTGCCATGACGTGGCATAGACTACTGAGGTTACTGGCTGCGCCATCTTCTTTCTACACTTTACCGCGCCACGTCCACCCCTCTGCATCCAGATTGCAGCAAAAGACGCTGAAGTGTAGCTTTGGAGAAGTGGGAAACCACGCTCCAACCCCACAAAAATTAAAATTATTTTTGGCGGCGACGTCGGAGGGCAAGAGACCTAAGACCCAGCGAGGTCCCATAAAGGCAAGGACGAACTGCAGCTTTTTTAGACAGCTACCATTTGCTTTCCAGTGCCTGCAGAGTATTGCTGTCCACGCACCCTTATAGTCAGGTATGATACGCTGCGTAAGTGCACTTCAGAAATCCCCTGCCTCAATCGGGAAGAGAAATTCGAAAAACGGTGGTGGGGCATGTCCGATTTCTGTCGACGCCCTCGGCCTCTAGAACAAGAAACATTTGCTTTTTTCTGGGTGTGTAGTCAGGTGGACCGCTCTACACGTAATCGGGTTTTCAAGAACGATTTAAAACCAAACGCTCCAAGATGTTAAGTGCGGACGGGAGGACCGCGCCGTAAGTAACAGAAGCGGCCACTTGTGCAGACTGCGCAATTGTGAGTGCATAAAAGAGGCACGCTTTTTTCATAAATCTTACTGGGAGCCTGGCGGTAGGCTCCTGCGAAGAAAAAAGATGTAGAGGGTGAGGGCATGGGCTGGTTTGGTGCCGTTTCGGTCTCCTCGTTCTAATGCGAGCGAATGCGGCGGTAGCTGTAATGTTTTCTTATGTTTGCTGCTCTGGTTGCATGTCGCCTTCTTTTGTCGCAATGGTGCTGTATCGCTGCTATGATGGCTGCTTTTTGTTTCTCGCTACTTTTGTCGAAAAGTGAAAACGGCTTTCTAAAAAAGAGATGCGAGGTTGCCCATGCGCAACTGTTGGAGCAGGGGGAAAACATGCGAGGACGAGGAACAGGGGGGGGGGCTGGGTTTGATGCCTTTCACTTTTTATTAGCTAGAGCAGATGCCGGGAAATATGGTTAGAGAAGTTTCAGAAGAATACGCTTACTACCGTGTGTGAGTAGTCGGAGGATTTTCCCGGCCATTGTTGCCCATTTGTGTCCTTATTATTATGCGGTTCATACGTCGCGGGATAGGTTTGGCCTTCCAAAGGGCCGTTTCACAAGACGGGCTGTTCGAGCGGCGCGATCACATGAAAAGTGGGACATTGTGACAAGACAACAATGCCTGTGTAAAGACGGCAATTAGCTGCTAAATAGTAATAATAAATAAAGAAGTTTTGTACATATCTAGTTGTGCATCCGAATAGTAACTAAATGTATGCCTCGCAGAATATTATCCGTTGGTTGTAACAGAAACCATTCGCCGCTGTTAAATTTATAGAAATAATAGTAGTAATTATAACAATGAGTGCTATTCATTAACGATGCTGCGAGTGAAGCTTTAAGCTGAGAGCGGCACGTTGAAAGTGCCACTTTAATTTTACCTATTATCCATCTCTCTTTTTCCTTTGTACCTTAAGATTAAATCAGTATTGTCCGCAAATTCAGGTTCCATGGCGGAGCTTCAGAATCAGGTAAAATCATGTATTTGTGAAGCAGACGATTTTCTCGCGTCATCTTCAAAATGCAACCGCGATGAATTTGAGAACTTTATGAAAAATACCTATCGGGTATTTCTTCATCGTGCATGGTACGAGCTTCCTGTAAATAACGCAGATGGTTCAGCTCTCGCAACGGTCTCGTGCATGTCGCTGTGGGAACTTTTAAGCGAGTATACGAGCACGTGTCATCCCTCCTCTGTAACTAAAAAAGGATTCGCGGTACAGGCATTAACGGCGATGTACTCCAAATCAAAGGATCGACGGTGTATATTCCAGCAGCTCAACTGTTGCGGCAACAGTCCGCAAACCGCCGTTCCATTGAATACACATATTCCACTTGAATTATACACCCCGGAAGTGCCAGAGAGCGATAGTCACCGAGAGTACATCAAAGCGGTGCGGCAAATCACGAAAATTGCTCGTTTGGGAAGCTATCTTGACGGCAAAGAATCGCCTGCAATTTCCGCGCTGTTTCGGCATTTCATGGCGGCTCTGCTGCCGAAGTGCACTCTGGTTGATGTGGCACACGGACGCTCTAACTCTAATAGCAACACGATCCCCATACTATTTCGTGACTCCGGCGAAGCGTGGAATTCTGGCTTTTACTTTCTGCACTCTCTCTGGTGTTTTCTTGTTGTAGGCGAGTATCTGGGACTAACAGAGTCGAAGGAACTCGCCGCATATTTGCGCTCGTCGCGTTGGGCGTCCCAGTTTATGAGCATAGGAGGACAGCGATGCACGTACGCTAAAATACTAACTCCCTTAACGGATATCAGTGCTCTGTGCATGGCGCTAAACTTAAACGTTCCGTCAACGTCGGTAGACACGATTCCCCTTGTCGATCCACGAGTGGTTCAGCTGCTCTGCAATGATGGATGCAAAGCGCCTGTGCCATGTCCCGCCAAGAGCTTTTCAGAGATTAGTCAGCCGAAGCGAATGGTAGAGAGCAAAACATCATTGACAGCAAAAAGACTCGAACAGGTAGGTGAGCAGTTAGGTGAAAGCATACCTAATGAAATCGAGTTTATGGGGTTCTGCTCATCGTGCCGCGATTTTGATCAGCTTGCTTATCTGTGTCGCGATCTGCTTTTCTCGCCCTCTACCGAGAATGTCCAAGCAAAAGAGAACTGGATGTCTAAGCGCCGCGACTTGTTGTTCAACCGAAAGCGCCGGCGCGGCGGAAGCAACATCGACGGCCCGTGCTTCATTCCCGTCAAATCTAGCCTTTCTCACGTCATGGAGAAGAGCAGTGCCGAGTCTATGGTTGTATTGGAGCGTCTCTGCACGAAATGGAAGGAGGAATAATTGTTGCATGCAATAGCGTTGCACTTCACTGATTGCGGCAGCCAAAGAGAATTGTTTTAGGCGTATATATATATACACATATATATATATAAATATATACAAATATTTATTTGTATCGAGTTTTCTTTTCGTTTTCATTGACTATTCCAAACTCAAACTATATTCGGCGGAACCTAAAATAAAAGCAACAAAATTAGTCCTCTCACTTCTATTTGGTGCGTGGCTTGATCAGGTCTGTACTTCCAAGAGAAATAGCACTTTTTGTAATGAATATTAATTTATTTATATGTACATTAAAGCCGGGCCTTTATGTTAACAAGTCTTCCTCAAATCCGCCTGCTAAGACTAGTTTTTATCGCTATCTTGATGATCGTGACCGTTTGCAGTCCAATTCTATGCGAAAAATATTCCTTTTATCTGTCCACACTTCTAATATGTGACCTGTTTTTGTGTGTTGTCACTTTATATGTTTGCTTTCACTTGAAGAAAGCAAAAGCCGATAAAGAATTGTGTCAAAGCCTATCTTTTTTTTTTGCGCTTTCGAAAATCATATATTTTTCCCGCACAAGTAGCCTGCTTCTTTTTCTAGTTTATTTTTCAAAGCAATACGTTATCACGTTTCCAGCCAAATCTGAAGCGGTATTTTCCCATCATCCATTTTGCACGGGATCAATCACCAAAAAAAAAAAAAATGACTACAACGGACCGCAACCCCCTGCTTTCTCCAGAGCAATCGAAGGCCGCCAGTCGAAGCTACCCATCAGTGCCCAAAAAGTGTGTTGTTACCGGTGGAACTGGTTTTGTTGGTACCCGGCTAGTTGAGATGCTGGTCGAGCGCGGCGCCGAAAAAGTTGTCTGCTTTGATATTGTTCCCAAGGAAAAAGCCATCGGCGTCTGGGATCACCCCGCCATTGAGTATGTTGTGGGCGACATCACCTCATATGAGGATGTCTCCGCCGCAATTAAAGGAAGCGACTGTGTGTGGCATCTTGCAGCCGCCGTGGGTCCCTTTCATCCCCACGATCTGTACCGTCGCGTTAATTACGGTGGCACGGTGAACGTTATTCGTGCTTGCAAAGAGCACGGTGTAAAGAAAATGGTGTTCAGCTCTTCTCCGTCAACACGGTTCAAGGGGAGTCTTTTTCACAGTCCGAATGTGGATGGCCTCACAGAGGAGGAGATGCCGAAGATGCCGTTGGAGCATTACATGCAGATGTACGCCCAAACGAAAGCGGAGGGCGAGATGGCGATGCGGGAAGCCTTGGATGAGAATTTCTGGTCCATCGCGGTGGCCCCTCATCAAGTGTACGGACCTCGCGATAACCTGTTCCTACCCAACTTGCTGGAAGCCGCCGGTACCGGAAAGCTGCGTGTCTTCGGCAAGGGTGACAATCGCGTTTGTTTCACTCATGTGGACAACTACTGCCACGGGCTCATTATCGCAGAGAAGCAGCTGTACAAAGACTCGCCCTACCTTGGGCAGTTTTACATTGTCACCGACGGCGACACTCACCCGGAACCCGCAGCTTACTGCATTTTCTGGAAGGAGCTGGACAAGGCAGTTGTCGGTATGGGCTTTGCCTCCATCCTGAATAAGGTGCACTATCCTTTCTGGTTCCTTTATATGGCGGCACTGATCGCCGAACTGGCCGGATGGGCCATGAAAACGACGTTTAAACTGAATGTATTCAATGTCTTCGTCCTGACCATGAACCGCTGGTTTCGGATCGACGCAGCGGAGCACGATCTTGAGTTTCAGCCAATCATCCCATTTGCGGAGGGCTGGGAAGATACAATCGAGTGGTTTAAGAAGAACTGGCTGCCTAAGTTTATCAAGCAGGACCGCACTTCCATGGCCGGCATTTCATCGGGGTCCCAGCAAAAGATTAACATTCAGGCTCACAAACGCAAGTAGACCCTGTCTTGACGCGCATGTTTTTTTCTGCTCGCACTTGTGAAGGCAGTGAAACAAAGTGGAGCACTAAGCCCAAAACTGACGTCTACAAGACGTTTTTTCCTACTAAAAACAAACACTATTTCCTTTTTTTACTTGTTTCGCATCCATCTCTACTTTGTGTCGAGCTGTTGCGAACGAAGGCCCGCTCGCTGCGATTTAGCTGAGGTAAGAAGTGAAAGCTTTGTGTTTCCTCTCTTTTTAATGAAGCGTGGAGCTTCTTCATCGAAAATGATACCTTTTCTCCCCTCTCGTTTCGACTTTTTGTCAAACTGGAGGAAAAACCGAAACTGTAAGTAGGCGCTGCTGGGTTCTGGGCACGCTCAAAAATAAAATGAAACTAACAAGCAACAACACGAGCGCCGAGAGCAGCAACGGGACGATGCAGAATGCCTAGCGTCAAAACTACCTGAAAATAACTTTTAAAGTCAACGCTCACTGAGGTGCGGGTCTGTGAGAGGACGTGCTTCACTCTGCCTAAACTCTTATCTGCTGGAAAAAGCGTTGTCCCTGCCTTTTTTTTTTATTGGGCAAACACATTGAGAGTTCTGTACCCTTCAAGCTTATTTTTCTCCCAACTGCTGTCGCACTTGACTAAGCGAATACGACATGTGCTTGACTCGATCGCTGGCTTTAAGAAATTGCGTCGATTGCCCGTCACATGTACTGTCCCGCAACCCGTTTCGTTTCTTCTTCTCACCTTGTCGTGTCCGCAATATCAATGAAAAAATAAATAACTTCCGAAATAGGTAGTGTGGTCTTTTTCTGTCCAGAGTAGTCTTCTACAAACAGGATTCATATACATCTTTCTTGCATGCTGCTGCAGCACAAATAGTGTTTATTTTTCTACCAAACGTTGGAGGAACGAAAAAGCACTACGAAGCATGACGGCTCTTTTTCCTTGGGTGCCGAGATCAAATTTAGGCTACCGCCTTTCGCGGAATATTGTCAACAAATGGTACCCACAGCTGCGCAACTCGTATCCTCTTCCTATGCTCGACGGACCGCTTCCCACCGAAAAGCCGGAAACCCAAATGCTTCACGGCGAATCGCAGAAGCCTGACCCGTTTTGCTACATGGAGGACCTCTTTGACCGCGATACGCAGGAGTACTCTAAAAAGGAAACCCAGCACTTCTCTCTTATTGACAGCAAATTCGATTTTAAGCACTCCAAAGGCCGCTTGTGGGCCGAACTAGACGCCAAGGTAGTCGTTAGCAACCGTGAGGGCGGGTACGATAAAGGAGAGGAAAGAATCGGCGACTACGTCTACTTCACCCGCGTAGTCTCCGGCCACGACCCAAACGCGATTGGATTTTATCGGAAGCGTTTTGGTGAGGTCGACCTTCTTGCCGAGGAACTCATCAACCCCGTCTTTTTGCAGCAGCAGTTCGGGTACAAAGACTGCAGCGTTGGTGTTTGCCGCGTCTCAGAAGATGGCAAGTACCTCGCCTACACGCTTTCTGTTGAGGGTGGCGATCGCTATTTGTGCCACGTTCGCAGCATCGACAATGCCAGCTTGTTCCACGTAATCCGCGGTAACAATATCGTAAGCATCGAGTTTGGGTCTGGCAACCAGTTCTTCTACACGGAATCCAACCAGCTCAACCGCCCGCACCGTGTCATGATGCAAGAGATCCGCCCAGGTATATTAGAGCCTCCGGTTGAAATATACCGCGATGACGACGAGCAGTTCTTTGTGGACGTCCGCAAAACGAAAGACAACAAATTCATAACTCTAACGTCGGACTCGAAGGTGAAGGGCAACGTGCTTGTCATGCCTGCCTCCTACCCGATCATTCCAACGCCTCTCAAGGCTTTTTTTAAAGACGGTAGGCCGGTGGAGATTGCCGGGAAGTCTGGCTGGAACTGGCTGGATCACTACCGGGGTAACTTCGTTATGGTGACCTCTGATAAGGGGCCAAACTTTCGGGTAGTGTATATCCGCGACGAGGTAGCGATGGCGTACGGTAAAGACGCGCAGTGGAAGGAGTTGGTGCCGCACAGGGATAATATTCAGATCACCGATGTCGACCTCTTTGACGGTCGGGTTATCCTTTTTGAGTCGCATTTCGCGTTCGAGCGCATTCAGCACATTCGTGTGATTCAGTGCGACGGCGGCCTCGATGCGGCCGCGCAGACGCCGCGGGACGAAGATGTGGTCCTGCACTTCCCGCCGCTGTCCACTGTTACGCCAGGACTAAACAAAAATTTTGGGCAAGAATCGCTGGGTTTCGTTTACAGCAGTCTTATTCAACCCCCACGCGACTGCGTATTTAACTTCAACTCCAGCATTACCGCAGCGCAGGCGAAGCTGTGCGCACCAGAGGCACTCTTTACGCAGCGTCAGGCGGAGCAGTTCACGCCGTGGGACTACATGTGGCCGTACAGTATGTACCGTGATGTCTGTGTCTCGGAAGACGGCACTGAGATCCCGATTACCATTTGTCAGCGCCGTGACGCTTTTGTGCAGGAGGCGACCGATTTCGAGGCGCAACCCAACACTCCAAAGCACTGTCTCATCTACGTCTACGGATCCTACGGTGAGGTTCCGTCGATGCACTTTCAACTGGCGCCGTACATGTGGATGCTGCGGCGTCGGTGGACGGTCGCGTTCGCACACGTCCGCGGCGGTGGCGAGCTCCCCAACTGGGCTGACATGGGAAAGGGGAAAAACAAGCTGAAGTCTATTCAAGATTTTGTTGCATGTTGTGAGCATATGGTGGATGCGGGCTACACGAGACCTGAGTTGATGGTGGCGGCTGGGACGAGTGCTGGCTGTGTGCCGATTGCAGCTGCTATGAACATGCGAGGGTGCGGCCTTTTCGGCAACGCGCTGCTGCGTTCACCCTTTCTGGACATTATCAACACCATGGTAGACCCCGACCTTCCCCTCTCGCTCGCGGAACGGGAGGATTGGGGGGACCCACTTAACAATAAGAAAGATTTGGACCTTCTCAAGCAATACGACCCGTACTACAACATCAACGACCGCGTCACCTACCCAGGAATGATGATTTCCGCGTGCCTCGATGACGATCGGGTGCCGGCGTGGAATGCGCTCAAGTACGCCGCGAAGTTGCGGCGCCAGCGTGCGCGCAAGGACGTCGACCCTGTAGCGCGGCCGCTACTCCTGCGTGTGCGCAAGAGTGGTGGCCACTACTTCTGGGGGGACACCGAGAACATCTGCGAGGAGATCGCGTTTTTGTGCGCACAGCTGGATCTGGAGGGCCCCGGCAAGGTGCTCAACGACATGGATGTCATGACGCACATGCACAACCTCACCACCACCGGAGCCATGGACCACGACGACCAGCAGAAGGTCTTCCTCAAGTGGGACAATTGGGAGCGGGAGCGCATTGACTACCACGTCAAGCTGAACTCCTTCAATTGGGAGCCGAACTTCCGCAAGATGAAGGCGGAGAAAGAGCCCTTCTTTTGGGTTCCGACGGACTCCGAGCTCGACCAAAAGAAGGTGGATGAGATGTTCCGCGCAAAGGAGCGTGATGCCCGGGAGAACGTGCGCTCTGGCGCCAAGACCGGCAGCTACGGCAAAGCAACTGGTCGCAACCTCTACGAGGAGGAGCAGCGCAAAAAGTAGCGAAGGGCAGCTGCCGCTCCAGCGGATTTCTACTCCTTCTCTTGTTCGTTTTTCTGAACTGCTTTCTCCGGTGTTTGCGCGCTAGTGAAAGTTTTTTTTTTCTGTGTTGTTTTCTTCGCATCTGAGCACATTTTTCCCCGTTTGATTCTGCAGTCCTTGCTGAGTTGTTCATCACATAACGTACTTGTTTCAGTGCAATGTGTAAAGAATATCAGAAATGAGAAGAATGAGGTGGGGTATTTTCTGTCCGACGTTCTAGGGATCTTTAACACTTTTATCCTTGGTGTTTTGCTTCCTTTCCGCTGTTTGATTTAAATGCAGTGCTTCCGTTCAAAGCTAACGATCCTCTCGATTGCTCTTCACTTGCGCACTGAGCTTCTCTCTATGTGGTTTTCGTTTGCACTGTCTTCGCAGATTTCCCGCTGCCGCCATCTCTTCTCTACCTTTTCGATACCGGCGGTTTTACTAACCTTTTTGCTGCTTCGATTAAACTCATCGCTTCATATTGCGTATGCGGGCCGATGGTCGCGACTCACAAATACATTTGCACATACACACACCTTTCCGCGCCCCTATCTCTTTCCCTTTATCCGCGGACTGTTTGTTCAGTACATTGTGCTGTTTTCCACACACAGTTGTTGCGAGCAGGTGATCTTCACCGTGATAGAAGGCGTGTTTCTTTCAAGATTTGAAAGACACGTTTCTTATATTTTTTCACACCCATTAGATTTTACCGTATTTCACCGCCTTTCCAGCCCTTCATCTTTTGTGTCACTAGCCACTCGACTGCGTGCATGCACTGTATTTGTACAAGTGGGTGTATACCTCTTTTTTGGTTTTAATTCACGCACATCTTTATATATCTTAAAGTTTAGATCCCCCTTTTTTTTCTCCCCCGCCCCCCCAAAATGGCGTCTTGGTCCTTGCTGGTCACCATCCACAACCTGGTTAACATCCCCCTTTCCGCTTGCGAAAATGGCCCGCGGACCTTTGCTGTAGAGGTGCACATGCTGCACCGTGCATCTGCTTACTCCGCCCCGGTAGCCGCCGCCATTTTCACCACCGACGACGTGGTGTCCACCACACCCAATCTTTTCGAGGTGCGTCTTGACGAGGTCGCTGAGAACACAATTGGCAACGGGGGCGGGCCCAAAGTGTGGCGGTGCGCGCTGCCGGAGATGGAGGCGGTGGTTATGGTGAAGGAGATTGTAGGAGGATTCACAAGCTCGTACAGATCACGCGCACGTGAGGACGTCGGCTCCGTCACGGCGGACGGCACCCGCGTCGTTGGCAGCTCTGCTCCACTCGCGCTTAACGTCAAGGACATCGTGGAGGTGGAGAAACTCACCACGCGTGTTGTAGGGACGGAGATGGGCCAAGTAGGACTCTCCTTCACCGTAGACCCTAGTGACAGGACCGGGTATCGCCACCGGCTTGAGAATTTCCTGCGATCCCACAATCCGCAGGGTCTGCGTCTTGTTCCGAACGTGGTCGAAGTTGTCTCGGAGCTTGATACCTTCACCAAGCTGTATCGACGGTACAAGATCCGCGATTATGAAGGGCGGCTGGCCGCTTTCTTTGATGTCTATGGAGCACAGTTCAAGCGAGAGATTCCATCGCTGCTGCAGCAGTGGGAGGGGAGAGAGGAGGAGCTGATGCGCAATTTGATCCTCGATAATGGCCCTGAGTTGTCAGCGGTGGAGCCGCACCAGCGGCTGACGGCTTACCTCACGGCACACCAACTGGATCGCGAGAGCGCCGACGTACAATCCATCCTTGCCGAACACGCCGATGCCCCGGACACGAGCGGCCTTTTTGCGGCCCTCGTTGAGCGTTACGGTCCAGAACCGGACCCCCGCACGTATTTGTTCGTTGCGCCTCGATACAGTCCAGCCCCTCCCCCACCAGCGACAGTTGGTGATGCGAGCTCAAGAGTAGGGCATTCTGCCTTAAAAATTCAACAATCTCTCGGGGCACGTGATATCTCGAAGGTGTACTCTCCGGCGAAGCAGACGCGCGAGTCTGGCGGAGGTGTGCCGCACCGTAGCCCGCCAAGCCCTATGGTCAACCGCGGCCAGCTCCTGTCTGTTTCAATGTCCCCAACGCCGAAGGCGTCAGAGTCTGCGCCGGTGGAAACTGCGCGCGCACTGAGCAAGTCGCCAAGTTTTAGAGCGAGTGAGGTGTCTAACGAACATGTAGCAGCGGTGCCGAAAAGTGCTGGTCGGCACACGGGGGATGCGCCTGCGATTACGCCGAGGGATCAGCTCGTTTTGTCTAGCAAGAGTGCTGGCTTCGGCGAGCGGGGTGTCGGCTCAAGTCGACGCGGCGCCTCCTTGTGGCGGAAGATGTGCTCAATGATGCAGACCCGCCATCGAGCGTCTACTCCGTGGAGAGAGCACAATCTGTTTTTCTTGAACCAAGAGGAGTTTGCTGCCACCGTGCGCGCTCTCCACGTCTTCGGTGACGGCGATGCAGGCGGCGATGAAGTGCAAGATCTTGTTAACGAGTGGCACCGCCGCGTCGGTAGCGCTTTAAAAGAGGAAACGCTCTCTCCCACTGACGCCTATTACGGCGCTGCTGTTCAGGAGGCGGCTAGTTTAACGCATCTGCTCCCGCTCCACATCCAGGTCATCTCCGTGGCATCTTTCTTCCACAAAGAGCAATACGCCGGTTTCTCTACTTACGTCGAGGAGTATGCCAAGACGCCCAAGACGGAGCGACTCGCGCTTGTCGGCGACGTACGGAAAGTGGCAGAGATTGCGCGCTACGGCTTTCACGTATCCGGCGACGTTGCTAGTAGTGCGCACACGATGCCGCAAACTTTTCAGGAGAGCGAGGGCACACAGGCTGCCAGCCCTATTCTTTTTTTTCGAGAGCCCTTTGCGCAGTGCGTAGATAGGGCGACATGCGGAGTCTTAATCTGTGACGTGGCAGTAGGCAAGTGTTACGCCTGCCCTGCCACGGTGCACACACCGCGTGACCCAACAGCCGATTTTCTCGCCACCTACGACAGCTGTTCGTTCGTGGACGAGGCAAACGGGCCGGCTGTTGCCGTGTACAACCGGCACCAGATTTTTCCTCGCCTACTGCTGCATTGCGCCGTAGACCCACACCTCCAGCCGTGTCCTGCGCATCCTGATAAGGCGGTCGAGTACTACGTGCTGGACACCCACGCTTTTGCGTGCAGCCGATGTGTGGTGGTAGGCGCATATAAAGGAAAGGAGGTCATTCCGGTCGACGAGGCCGCCGTGCTTGCGCGCGGAGGCTTGGCGGACATTGGGCGGACAACCAGCGCACTGAAGGAGAGCATGCTGGCATATGCCAATCAGCTTCGGAACGAGGAAGGCAGCATGCCTAGTGCGCCACGCCGCGTTGAGGCAGAGCGTGAGATCGACCGTCTACAGAAGGAGGTGGAGGAACGCATTCGACTTATTCGCCGGCAGGTGCAGCTGGAGGACGAAGCGCAACTGTCGCGCATCGAAGCCGACCGCACAGAGGTGGAGGCGACGCTGGAGGCGGTGGAGCGGCTGGCTTCCAGGCTGGACTCCGCCATGCGCTTGAGCACTCCTGTAGGAACGGTGAACGCGCTGCAGCACATTCAGCAGGAGAACGAGGTGGAGCAGCTCTTGGCGCGCGTGCAGTCGCGTGTGCCCACTGCCCCTCTGGAGCGTGTGCTGCCGCTGGACGGCCCGTCGAGCTCGTCTGCGGGGGCAGCCACCACGGCGCCAGTGGTTGCTGGACTAAACGAGAGCCGACTGCCGATGAACGCAGAGAGCCGACAAGGGCCGCGGAGAGCTGCGTCATCGTCGTCGTCGCGGCCACTCGCACGCGGCCCTGTGGCACCGCGCACGCCTTCCCAGCGCAAAGAAACCGCAGGTGGCAGCGACTTGTATTCGCAGTATCTCGCGCTCGCTGGCGGAGCTACTAGCCCCAGCGCAGGCACCGCAGGTGCCCCCATCGCTGTCACTCCTTCTCACGCAGGCGCGCCAAGCGTGAACAGAGATGGGGCCACCTCTGCGCGACGTACTCGACCGATATCCCTCACGTCCACCGATGCCAGCGACACCGACAGCCGGGCTGAAGGACCTCCACCTGCGAAGGAGGCGCTCACGCAAGGCTGGGCTCTGCTGCGTCGCGGCGACGTGGCGGGTGCGCAGCGTGTATGGACGTCAGTGTGCCGTGCACACGGTACGAACGACGTGATGGGCACAAAGGCACACGCTTATATGGCTGAGGCCATTCACAAAGACTACGCTGCAGCTGCACAGTGGTACGCGCGGTCTCTGCAGCTCGACCCGCAGGACCGCATGACCGCGTATAACTACGGCGTGCTCCTCGAAGCACTTCTCAACAAGCCCCAGGAAGCGCTGCGAATGTACGACCGAGCCGCTTCGCTGGGTGATGGTGTTGCGGCATCCCGTGCGCGCGAGCTGCGTTCCACTGGTACCGCCTCTTGAGGGTCACCGCACACTTGGGAGTGTCAACGCTTCGCTCACCTTGCAGTTTTCTGCTTCAGTTGCTTTTGCACTTTTGTGTGACCTGAACTGCAAGCTCGATGGTGAACTTATTGCAACAGCGGTGTCGCTACATTCTTGCCAGCTCGTCGAACTTCTTTTTCTTTTTTCTGTGTATCATTACTTTCTTTCGAATTCTCAGTGCTCGAGCAGCGCCGTCTTCAACAAACACCCACCATCGTACTCATATAACAAAGCACGGTGTTGTACATCGGCAAGAAAAGCTCCAGGTCGTGAGCAGTCAGGAAAAGACAAACAAACAAAAAGACACTGAAAACAACAACATGTATACAAATGAAACGCCCACGTCGGAAAGCTGGCTTTCTTAGTCGTTTTTTTTGTCGACTGTAAGGATAGGCACGAAGTATGCTTGACTATGTCAACTCTCGTCCTCGTATCACGAAACAGATTGCCTCCTTTCACTTCTTTGCGTACGTTCAAAATCAGAAGAGAAATGAGGCATGTACGTTCTAACGCAAACCACATAAGCTCGTCTTTTTCCTCTCTCTTCCCTCTTCTCCCACTTTTGCTTTGAGAATCCGACCTAGGCTGAACATCCCTTGGTTCTACAGGTAGCCTCTGCAGCGTGTGCGGTGTTGTGAGAATCCTCGTCTTTTCTACCTGCTACCTTTTTTTGACAACCAGGGGCCAGGCAGACGCTGCTTGTAGCGTTTGCTACTTACACACCCATTTTGCTGTCGTGACCGAGAGCAAGCGAGACTTGTTTTCAAGGCTTAGCGCACATCGAATAGGACGAAACGTTTTATTTTTTTTTACCCGAGTCCGTCAACACAATCCCCATAGACACCAATTACATAGCGTTTTCTATGGTTTTTTTTTGTTCATTAGACCTAGATCATAAACAACACTCACCATAAATATCTATAAATACTCAGTGTTGTTTCACAAAAAAAAAGTCGTGAGCTCTGTATTATCTCCACGGTTGAAATCGAAACTCTCTCTTTGTAGCAGCTAACTTGGCAATCGCACTCGTAGGAATGTCAAAAGAGTTTGCTCGGACAAATAGGCAGGCAGAGTTCCGTTACAGCCGCCTAGTCGATCAAGACGACGACGAGAGCGACGTCTGTGAGTCCGCTTCGTCCGAAGACCCCTACGACTCGGAGTATGATAGAGCGCTGGATCTAGAGGTGGAGGCTAGCCCGCCTGAACGCGACAACGGCAGCGGCGGACTTGTGAGAGATGATGCTAATGCCTCATTCTTCAGTGACTACGAAGCCAAGACGCACTCAAAGGCTTCTGCAGGAGGACCTCACTCCCCGCTCTCGCCGCCTCCCTTGCTGAGCAGACCTAGAGCGGTGCGTGCCAACGACGCCGTCGCCGCCCACCCACAGTTGCATGGGGACGTGAACGAGTCACATGGGCCTGACAACGGAGATGGCTTCTACGACGCAGAGTACGCATCCAGTATGGGGAGACGGGGAGGAACACCATCGCCGTCACCCACACCAGAGGCTGTCGCGGGAAGGGGAAAGGACAATGCTTTCGCCGTTTCTTCCCAACCTGGTGATCACTCAAATGGCTGGCTAGACCCTCTGCGCTCGCTCTCCTCACCTCGCGCGGACGCTGAGAGCGAAAAAGGGCTATCGCGCGGGTCGTTGTACGCGCCGCATGGTCTCTCTGACTCCCCACGCCGCGGTTCCCATCCCTCTTGCTCAGCGCCGCACAGCGATACGCCGGTGTCAAATGGCGGCCCTCCGTCAGCGGTGGTACGTGAGGGAACCGCAGCACCGCCACAAGGCTTTCACACCATTCCCTCCCGCGATACATCAACGAGTAATGCATCTGCGCGTGCGTCTGTGAGGTGCGTTCCGGAGCCTGCGGTCGCGACTCACGCATTGCCTCCCAACGCTTTCACGAAAGGCATGATGGTGCCGATCGGTGATGCGCCAATCGACGCCCCTGTACCCCCGCTACAAGTACAGGGTGACACGCCAATCCTACGCACTTTGCATTCGCCAGATGGGAAAGCTGTCACGATCGCTTCACCTCCACCACGTAAGCCCGAGGCGAGCTTTGCGCAGAGCAGCAATGCTGGTTCTGCGCCAAAAGTTCTTTTTGCCCACATCCCGGGGTTGCATCCTCTGTCGACGAGTGTTGTAACGGAAGCATTTGAAGCGCAGCAGCGCGTGGTGCGGGAACGCGCGTCGCGGGGAGTGCCGCTTCTCCGCCAGTGCACCGGACACGCAAGTACACCAACGCAAACGGTGGCACTGCACTCCGCTGCCGCAATATCCGGGGTGTACGATAGTGAGGAGGAGGAGGGGACAGTGAATGCCGGGCTGCATACTAGCGCCTTTCGAGACACAAGCGGCATGTCGGATATGATCACCTCTTCAGCCTCCGAAAGCCCCACGGCCTCGGCCAAGACGAAGAAGAAGGACGTTGCGCATTGCACCCCAGAGCGTGCGGGGGAGCTCAGTCGGCGAACCCGGCGCTCTAAGAGCCCTTTCGTCTCGCTTGTAGAGAGTGGCTATCCGAGCCGCATGGAGGGTTCCATCGCACATCCGTCCCAGCGAGTTCCTTCGTCGTCGCGCTCGTCACCTGCGTCGTGCTGCGTGGAAGGCGCCGCGCCCCCAGAGCTGGTGGATTTTAGCGTGCACACGGATGCACTGGGGTGCAGTACGCAGGAGGACTCGCTGCTTTTGTGCGCTTATTCCGTAGAGTCACTTCCAATAGTCATGGAGGGCTCGCAGGGTACTAGAGGCGGTCTCCAGTGTTCTGCCTCTTCACGCGCTGCGCAGCCCCATCCCCCATCTCCTCCACCGCCGACTTGTAAAGCGCGAGATGCTCGACCCGCGTGGCACACAAACAACCCCTCCTTCGTTCAGTCCTCTTGCAGCGAGAACGGATCCCGGCTGGTGTCTTTTGACGTTCTGGAAGGCAAGGAGCGGGCAAAACTCCGCACGCCCCAGCAGCAGCAGCCAGTGCCGATTGCAAGAGAGGCAGAGCTAGACACTTTTCGTCATCCCTGGCCTTCTCGGGAGCTGGTGTACCCCACCCACACAACGAATCCGATTGATGTCGCAGCTGAGGCATTTCACCGCAAAGGCCCTTCGCGTGCCTTGGATGTTTGCGACTTGATCGACTCGGTTGAGGAGGCGGCTGTGGGAAAAAATTCAGATCAACGCAACAGGAGCGCTGATCTGAGGCTGTACAACATCGTGTACGGCGATTGGCCCAATGGTGTTGCGCAATCGGATTCTGTCCTTACGCATAATGGGCCTCACACAGAGGAAAAGTCTAGCCTTTTTTTCACGACATTCGGCTCCGCGCTGGGGCACAGTTGCGGCCAGCTTCAGCACCGCCAGCGGCAACGAGAGGCGGTGCGGCAGCTGCTCGACACGCAAACGGGTCCGCGACGCCACTCTAGCTCTCGTTTGGGTAGCGACAACTACGACGATATGGAAAGAAGGAGCCTTTTAGCGACGCAGCAGCGTTCCTCTGCCACGTATGTGGCAAGGCAGGAGCAGCTTCGCACCCAGCATGTGGCAGCAGAAGCAGAGCGACTGCGACTGGGGTTGGCGCTGGATGTATGCCAGGCAGTCCGACCGTTTGGTCGCGACCTCCTCCTCATGTTTCTGCTGCTTGTAGAGAAGTCGACCACAACGCAACAGCGGCGCTTGCTGAGATCGCACGTATGGGAAGGAGACTGCGACAGGTGCGATGATCGCGCGCATCGTGGGGAGAGCTGCGTCAGCTATGACACGTGTGCGGAGGCAATAAACTGCGTGCTTGAGCGGCACGGTGTGGGCTGGGTCCGCGCGACGCGCGAGCTCTGCAGGCGTGTTGTAACGTGGTGCGACCGCCAATCGCGGAACGTGCCGTCAGTCTTTACCTCGCCTGCAATGCCTTCAGAGTCGACGTTTGTGGAGTACACAACATTTGTATCTTGTGTGATGGAGTTTGCAGCACATTATCACAATTCGATGACGTAGTTCAAGTATACCGGAGAGGGGACATAAGGAGAATTCGGTCTTTGGTGTTACTATGTGAAAATCGCTGTAGATTAGCCGTATCGGAGGTGTTTTTCAAAGTCGTACAGAAAAAACAAAAGGTTTTCTACCTCTATTTGTCACTAGTACTACTACTCTAATTCCTTTGTGCGATAGGCGAGAAGCCAGTCTAGAACCAACAGTATCGGCAGGTTATTTATTTATTTGGAAGCTCTGTCCGTCGTTAATCACCGCGGCAGAAACCTGTGTTCCTAGAGGAGAGACCGTCCTTCTTGCAAGTGTTCCAGGTGATCGCAGGTTTACCGCGTGTGCGTGCAAAACATCGGGGGTCAGATGCGTTGCCCAGCTATACTCTCCTCGTTGTGTCAAAGATGATTGTGACTAGAGTGCTTTCCTATCACTTCAACCACAAGCACTACAAGTCTACGCCCCTCCTGCCTTTCCTCTTTCTTATCCTCGCTTTCTAAATTTCTGTCGTCTTCGCTTTGGTGCGCACGCGGGCTTTTTCTGCTGTCTTCACTCAGATAAGATTAAGCAGCTATCTTTTTCTGCACGTTCAGCATACCCCCATTTCGCATTTTTGCCTCTGAAATATCCCAACAGAAGCAGATAGTAGTACTTAGTTTCTCTTAAAATATATTCAACCACCCCCATTCTTTTCTGTCTGTCGCCGAACCCACCCAACCCATCCATTATTTCAGCCAACAAAGATGGCGGTCAACCTCGGAGATGACCGCGAGAAGGAGAATGACTTTAACAGCCGCCTTCGTGTCGATCTGACCAACATCGATGTGGTCGACAACACAAATCAGATGCCCTATGAGCAGGGCGTGGTGACCGAGGACGAGGAGCACTACATTCACCCTGACGCGCGCACACTCTTTGCACGGCTGCCGTGCACGGAGCGCATTCCCATCTTCGGCAAGAGCTGCGAGGGGTATGGACCCAAGACCACGATTGCACTGGGTGGCGTATACTTCCTCTCCAAGGGTATCGCCAACAACCTGATCACGTACGCTCGCTACGCCATGTTTGTGAACCGCTTCGGTGTCTCGGGCATGCGCTACCAGCGCCTGGTCAGCATTGCGAAGATGGGCTGGTCCATCAAGGCTTTCGCGGCTATGCTCTCCGATTCCCTGGCCCTCTTCGGCTACACGAAGCGCTGGTACTGCGCCGCTTCTTGCGTGATCGGTGCGGCCCTCACCGTTGGTTACGGCTGCCTGCCGCAGAAGCCGGCGAGTGCCGATATCGCCGCCGGTTTCATCTTCCTCACGGGTTTCTTCATGGCTAACGTGGACATTCTCTCCGAGGGCCATTACAGCCGTCTGATGCGCCGTCATCCAAAGTCCGGCCCTGCGCTGGTGAGCTGGGTCTGGTGGTTCATTCTGAGCGCCACGATCATCGCCGCTGTGATCCAGGGCCCTCTCTCCGATAAGCAGATCCCGCACGTCGGCCTCTTCATTGCTGGCGCGACGCAGCTGATCACGACGGTCTTCTTCGTGCTAAACTGGTACGACGAGCGCAAGAACCGTGTGGAGCGACTGGAGGATGTGAAGGGGGGAAGGGCGGAGCTGAAGCGCGTGCTGATGCAGCAGCAGGAGGCTGCCGCCTCGTCGTCCCCTGCGACCGCCAGCGGCGAGCAGACGGACCCGGCGACCGACTTTGACCCGAAGAAGCCGGCGGTGGATGACACGGTTGCCTACTACGACGCGGCCGGACCGCTCCACGACAGCCTGGCGGTGGACACTCTGCACGACAACCAGGAGACCGAGGCGGATGAGGACATTGACCTGGGCATCACGAGCTGCTGCGGCGGCATTCTTGAAGTGAACAAAGAGGTGATCACGCGCAACTGGCGCATTCTGATCTACAGCACCGTCATGACGTGCTCAGTGGTGACGATGACGTGCATGACGATCCTAGGAACGAAGTGGCAGCTGCTGTACACCTGCATCGCCGTGGTGGTGGCTTGCGCCGCCAGTGCTTTCTGGGCCCTGCCGCTGGTGATCGCCAAAGTGAACATCTACTTCTTCTGCTACGCCCTCCTGTACCTGCAGCTGCCCGGCGCACTGGACAGCTTCTACATGGCGACAAAGGCGTGCTTGCCCGACGGCCCGCACTTCACGTACACCTTCTACAACACCATCAGTGCCGTGATCGGCAACGTCGCCGGTATCGCCGCCGTCTCCGCGTTCCCGTACCTGTTCTCCAAGCACAGCCTGCGCTTTACGCTAATGTTCACCTACTTCATCCAGGTAATCGCCTCTGTCTTTGACATCATCATCGTGAAGCGCTGGAACGTCGCGATTGGCATCCCGGACCACGCTATGTACCTCTTCGGCGACGCCGTGGTGTACGAGGTGAGCTACTACCTCGCCTACATGCCGACGGTCGTGCTGCTTTCCCGCATCTGCCCGCGCGGCTCGGAAAGTATGGTGTACGCGCTGGTGGCCGGCTTCGGCAACCTGGGCATGTCGATGTCGAACACGGTGGGGTCGCTACTCATGGAGTTTGTCTGGCCGATCAACACCACTGCCGGCTCGTGCGATTTCTCGAACGTGCCAATGCTGCTGCTGGTGGGTCACATTCTCGTACCGATGCTCATCGTTCCCCTCAGCTTTGTGCTGGTTCCCGCGGCGCGCATCTGCGACGATATTGATGTCAACGGCAACGCTGTTCGCAAGGAGGTGAAGAGCATGCAGCGGCGGCAAACTGGCGAAGCCGGTGAGCCGATCAACGAGTCGCGTCAGTAAGCTGTTCAGATGATCCGCCTCTCTTTCTTTCTTCCCTTTAAGCGCTGATCGAAGGAGAGCAAGCGGTGTCAAAAGGATGTGGACGCAGACCGGCATCAAGCATCTCAAGGAAGAGCTGCACAACAACAGAGTTGCTCCTTTCACCTTTTCTCTTTTTTTCTCTGGCTGACAGCTCTTTTTACAACTTGCCACATTATTTGTTCTGAGGGCCTCGGTCAGGGCTTTCCCGAGGAGGTGCGCAGGCGGCCTCCAGCGATTGACGAGTGGCGCGTCGCCTAGCGTGGCAGCAATTAGTACTACGTGTTATCAAGGGGAGGTAAGGGATAGGCGTGACACACAGGCATTTGTGAGACTGGTAGAATCCACGCAACCAATCTTGATTTGGGAGACGACTTCCATAACTGTTTTCGACATTCTTTTTTTTTCTGCCTTCTTAAAGTGTCTTTTCGTCAAGGGGGTAATTGTCTACTCGATTCAACACAAATACACACGCTGATAGTGGTTGAGTAGACGCCCTCTTCTATTTTTTTTTTTTTCATCTAAAGGGTGTCTCAAATCAAGAAGACACGCATATATATTTTGGTTTGATGCACGGGTCACGAGAAATAAAGCGGTTCTCTCTTTTATTGTGTTTCTCTTGTGTTTCTGCACGTGCACCTCCGATACTTTTCTTGATTGTTTTGTTAGAGCACTTTCTTTCGCTTGGATTCATCGTTTCCAATAAGGCACTGTTGTATCTCCCGAATAGCCTTACTTTTTTTCTCTCTTCTTTTTTCTCCTTTTAAGCCCTTTCGTTTGCTGGTGCTGTTTTGGTGTAGGAGGCTCAAGTGCGGCACGAGCACGTACTCTCGCGCAGACATAGTTCTATATCGCACGCAAAACAAAACCAGAAAACATTAAGCCGTCCAAGATGACGCCCACGCTCCTACACAGAACTTCACTTTTTTTTTTTTTAAAGCAACGATATGTACCGGAAAATATATAAGCCAACTTAAGCACTAGTTGGTATAGGAGCATTTTTTTTATTTCGTCGTCTGTCTTCACTTTTGTTTTTGTGCCGTGGATTTCCCTATGTCGTCGCAGAAACTCTGAACAAATGCGTTCTTTCCTTTATTTTTCTTGTGCTGTTTGCGTTTTTCTGTTTTCTTTCATCGTGTACCAAAGTACGTTTGGGGTGTCCCCTTTTTTTTAAAGGGAGTGTTTTTTTTTGGGAGCGCCCTCGTCCAGCAAGACTGACAGGACCCAGGTACAACCAGTTCTCTCTTTCTTTTTCCGTTTTCTTCTCCGTTTTTTTTTCTGTTGTATTTTTTTTCCCCCCAGTACACCTTAGCTAGAAAGGGCAGAATGCATATTGTCTTGAGTGTGATCTTTGTTAAGGAGAGAGAAAGCGTTTCCTTCTTGGGTTATGCACGAAAGTAAGTTGTGCAGCTCGCACACCACACACCTCATTCCTTTTTCTTTCCTCCCTCGACAAGGGGTGGCGAGGTGGATAAAAGAATTAAAAACAACAACAGCTCAGAGGTCCATTTGCATTACCAGTGCTGTCACTGATTGGAGCAACTCTTTGCCGTTGTATGTCTCTGTACATTTATGCGTAGCAAACAGTTTGTGGCGTGGGGAAAAAACCTCTGCAAGCTTCCATCATCACATTGCCTCTCAGCAGCAATGGGTGCCGTCGTGTTTATTCTGCGGAGGCGACAGTGGCAGAACATCTGATTTGAAAAAAAAAACCCGTTTCTTTTTGTCAAAAAAGTATAAACGTACTCTGTCCGTCAAATTAAGAATGGATACTCGGGGCCGCAAAAAATGAAAACTGTAAAAAATGAAACGAAGAGCTGGATGGGGGGCACGTGACGACGGAGCTCTACGAAGGAGCGATACGGTTTGGAGAGACAGAGAGCAGATGAGTGCGTACGCGGGACGCCAGTACATGTACTCCCTACATCGAAACGTGCGTGTATCTCTCGTGAACATATTGCGTTCTCTCCTTCACATGAAAGACACGCATTCTCTGTACTCTGTGTCTTGTCGGACATCTCTAATTCAGCGTCTTCAAAAGGAGCATTTTCGATGTACTTGTTTTGTAGTCGAGAACCCGTGGTGACCTCCCAATTTTCTCTCTTTTCTTATTTCTCCTTTTCCTCGATAGAGGCTTCGTGCGCCTGGACCTAACTCCTCGCACAGTTTTTCTGTTCAGCTCTTAATAAGGGAAAAAAAAAACTAATTGTTATTTTCTGTTCTTTGATCATTTATATTTGTGGGTCCTCCCACTAAAACTAACACTTCGGTGCTTTTTGGTTGTATATATATTTGTTTTTTTTGTCCAATGCTTCTATATAGGCTCCGATGCCCTTGAAAAAGAAAATGGAAAAGAGACAGAGAGGAATTATCTGATCAGCAGAGGCTTTGCTATGAAGTATCTCTTGGCAGTCTTTTCCCGAAGAGAAGTGCCGTAACCGATTCATTGGAGTCCGCGTCCCACGAGCGGGGAGGATTCTTCAGCTAGACGCAATTTTTTTTTTTCTGTGCAGCGCACCGCATATTTAGTAGTGGGAAAAAAAGAGCTTTTTTGGGATGCTGTATGCAGGGTTAACTATATATTGAAAGGTGGCATTGAGAAACAGGCGGGGTTTTCTGTTGTCCGCTGACTTGTCTCTTCTGCTTTAAAAGTTCTCATCTTGTTGTCTCTCTCTCTCTTTCTTTCTCTTGCTCTCTATCGTCTCATTTCTTCGCCTTTAAATAAACTCGTGCCAGTGGAAAGAACAACGTTTCTTTTTCAGTGCCTTTTCGCCTTCACCGTGCCCCACCCTGCTTCTTTACCGCTGCTCTTTCTCACATTTACTTTTCACTCTCTTTTTCTTCACCATGGTGCTTCACATCTACCACGCCACTGTCGGTGAAAAAGAGTTCCAGTGTTCAACCGAGATCAGTAAGCTCACACCTGAGCTGTATGAGGCGGACGTACGAAAGCTTATTGATGAGGTCAGCTTCACCATCCTGGCTCAGCTCACCGGGGCGGACGCGATGTGCTTCGCCTGCAAGACAGCCCGGGCCACTCAACTCCTTCACCACACCATGCTCTTCGCCGAAGTCTTCCCTCCACGCGTGGAGGACATGCCACAGCCGTTGTGCAATTCCGAGGAGTGCAAGGCAGCCGCCAATGCCCTGCATATGATGAACCTGGAGGAGGTCATTACGGCTCAGGGCCGGCCAAGCCCGAACGGGTGCTTCCATTGCCACAAGGGGGCGAATGTGGTGGAGATGGCTGCCCCTCTACTGCGCTGCAGCCGCTGCAAGGTGGCGAAGTACTGCACGGCGAAGTGTCAGAAGGCGGATTGGAGGGCGCACAAGCACGTGTGCTCGCTTGGCTCCAAGCTGCCCGAGGGTACAACTTAGTGAGTGGAAAGGCTCGCACCCTCTATGCCCGTTTTTTTTTTCCGCAGTGAAGGCGGCGCGTGTGCTTGCCGCTGTGGCGGCAAGCCGCTTTGACACGAGGAGGGAAAGGATGGCATGCTACCGGATTTGTCATGTTTTTGTTTTCCTTCCAGCTTGGAGGGTTCGTGTCTCGTATCTTTTTCGCTCTCTCTTCACGTGAGGCATGCTGCGATGTCGTGCTTCTCCTGGTGTAGTGTCACCAAAGGTTTTTATCTCCTACTCTCCCCAAATTAAACACACACACAGACACTTTACGCTAAAAAAAAAAGAGGAGGAAAGTGCGGTGGAGGATAAGGCAAAGAACGAAAGGAGGCATGCGTCGGGTTCAGAGATAGCACACAATCGGCAAAGCACACATGATACAGATCCACTTTGTGCCCGTCTATCTAATCGAGAGATCGTAGCACATGTGTGTGTGTGTGTGTGTGTCTTTACTATTATAAAACATAAATACTTTTACAATATTTACTGTTGCTGTTGGTGTCGTTCATCACAGTTTTTTTTTTCCGATCACTCACTTTCTTGCCCTGCTGTCATGGGGTGGCGGAAAAGGCCGCCTGATGGACTCGCCGACCCGTGGCAAGGACAGCATCGCGATGAACAAAACAACACCATTAAGCACAACGAGAAAAAAAAAAAGGTGCCTGTGTGCCCGACTAAGTACACTATTGTCGCCACACTCAGTTAGCGGCGTAATTTAATATTAAAGTTTTTTCGTCTTCTGTTATAAATCGGCAGCGCCGTCAATGTGTTACGTCTCCTTAAACTGCACGAGAAACGCCGTGATTCACTATAAGCAGAGGGTGGCCGCTCTGGCAAATTAACAAAACACATGTCTGTGAAATAGCTAATGAATTCATAATCAAGCGGGGAGCAACTCTTCTTTAAATTTCCTCTTTTATAGCGCTTCCGTCATAGAGCTGCCTTACTCGCTCTCCTTCGCAGTTGTGGTGCAACAATTGAAGCGCACATTGCGAAGAGCACACCAGAACACTTTTCTCACAACCAAAACTTAAGTACAACAACGAACACAACGAAACACTCTCTTTCACTTTCTCTTTCTCGTGCATGCGCTAGCCAAGTAGCGCTCATTCGAACTCGGAGGTGAATGATTGTAGGCATCTTGGCCACTCTTTTCCGCTCTTCACAAATTTCACGTCCCACAGCGTCACTTCATCCCTCATCTTTCTTGCTTTGCACCATAAACGTTGCGGCATTTGCTGATTCTCGTCGCTACACCATCATCCGTCCTCGTCCTCTGCACAGCGATCCGACGCTGTCTATACAAAGTGCGTTCCGGTGTGTTCCCAGCATTAGCGCATCGCACTTTGGCATTCTCCGCCCTTCGCGTGTCTTCTTTGCGAGCCACCGGGAGGGCCTGCACAATTCCAGCCGCACAAGCAGAAAGAAGACACCAACCAGACGGCCAATAGTGAAAGGCAACGCTAAGACCACGCAAGGACCTGATCCCTCCAGCTGCTCCTTGAGCAGAGCGAAGAGGGCCACAACCATTGCGTTGACAAGAGCGACCGCAAGCAACGTCAGTGTCGCCACGCCGCTGTCATCCCCATCGCGGATGAAACCGTCTTTTTATGCTGTTGCGGTGGGTAAACAGCGCGGCATCTACTCTACCTGGGATCAGTGTTCGGAGCAGGTGAAGGGCTTCAGCGGGGCGACCTACAAGAGCTTTCGTAGCCTGAGCGAGGCCCGTGCTTTCTTGACGTCGCATCCGGCACCTGGCAGCTCAGAGCTGCTCGAAAGAGGCGACAGCACCGCCTCGAACATTCCACGCACGCAGGCTGATGTGAAAGTCACGCGCCAACGCGATGAGGAGGACACCGTGTTGGAGGCGGCGACAACTTCGGCGCCACCACGTCAACGCCTGAGAGTGGAGGAAGGGCCTACGCCCATGGTGGAACCCGAGCGGAGGGCAAGATCCTCTCATCACCAAGTCGTCCACGTCGACGGCGCATGCAGCCACAACGGTACGCCACGTGCGCGTGCAGGCTACGGTGGATTTTACGGCAGTCCGAGCGACGCCCGCAACTTTTCTCTCCCTGTGCCATCCACCGAAGCGCAAACGAACAATCGTGGAGAGTTGCGAGCTGTTATCCACTCCATTGTGCAGGGCTTCGTGGACGCCGGGGCACCGCGGGCGGCGTTGGACATGTCCCACTGTGTCGCGCCGGACTGGCGCCTCTCTGAGCTGCCAGAGCCCCTGCACCGCCTTGTCATTTACACCGATAGCCGCTACGTGATTGACGGACTGACGCGATATTCACCCAAGTGGGTGGACAACGGCTTTAAGCTAGTCTCAAAGGAGCCCGTATTGAATCAGGATCTGTGGAAGCAAGTGATTCGATTGCGCGACGCGTATAACAACCGCTACGCGGAGCAGCAGCATCGGGCAGCAGCGCAGCACCCTTACATGCAAGGGCGTGAGCTGTCGGCGGCAAGGCGGTTTACCGTACACAACACGCGCAATGATGAGACAGAAGGGGTTGAGCTGCGCCACGTGAAGGGGCACTCGAATGACTATGGCAACGAGATGGCGGATACGCTTGCGGTCAGTGGCTCGCGCATGCACGACCGTTTTTGAAGCGAAAAGTCTGTCAGTGGCTCACAGCCATAAGTCATGACTCAGAGCACGCTGGGTTCTCATCATCATGGCACTTGCGCATTTCTCTTGAGGTTTTTTATACATCTGTAGGGTCGCGACTTGATTCGTTTCATGTGTTTATTTGGCACAACAACTACGCTTTTTGATCCTATTTTTGAGGTCTTTTTTTCCTCTTCATTTGCTCCGCTCCCCCCCTGCCTTCGCTCACAAGGGGCAGAAAATCTTTATCAGCGGCGGCAAAGCAACGTAGCTCAAAGAGGAGCCGTCAAGTATTGCACCCAAACGTGGCTCGGAACTCGTAGCAAACGCGCGACAACAATACGGTGGAGTTTCAAACGGTTCTGTCCTGTAAAAAGAGAAGGCACCGCATCCAATTCGTGTCGGCTGTTAAGTCCGTACGAGTACTAAGAGAAAAAAATATAAATATACTCCGGGTGACCTTCCACGCATACCGCCTGCAAAACCGTTTTGCTCATTCTTGCGGATGGACGCCTACAGTAGCACGAGATGAGGCGGCTGCATTGCCCTTGCATTACTCCCGACTCCCTTTTTTTCTCTCGATTTGACTTGCGCTTCATTGATGATGCCCACATGGATCTTCAAATGAAGCCCTTTTTTTTTATTGGCTGACACCGCTCTGCATTTTGTGTGCGTATGTGCACTTTTTGTTCTCATGTCCGCAGCTTGTCAACGATGTCCGCCCTCTAGCTGTGCGAAGCGTGTTGCTGCGACGCCGTACAAGTCGGCACTTTATTATTCTGGACTGATGTTCGTGTTGTCGGTGCTCAGTGTCGCGGTGTGCGTTGCTGCCACATCCAAAAAAAAGGACGCTTCTTATCTCTCCTCCACCGTTGGTGGTAGTGGTGGGGTGTACACGCTCTACACGGTCACGGGGTGCAGCGAGTGCACCGTCAATCTGTCACAGCGTTGGTGCCCCTCCACAATGCGGTGCTACCCGGCCAGCAACTGCACCTGCGATGGCCCTGTCGCCTGCATTGATCTTCGCACCTGCTTTTATGGAAGCCGCCCACGGTGTCGGGAGTGCGTGGACAGCGGCGGCGTTTACTGCGCTGGTGGGGCCTCGGCGCTGACCCCGCGCGGCACAGAGGGCTCGCAGGAGGTGCGCTGCTATCCCCCCGATGGCCATTTGCTTTCACGTGGTGCCGCAACTGATGAAACGGCGACGCACTCAACCTTGGCCATCAGCAATCTAGAGGCACCACCCTCGCTACTCACGTGTGCGGCTTCTACGTGCGAGGGTGGCCAGTGCATCCAGCGAGCGGCGGATTGTCCGGCAGAGGTGTCCGACCCTCTGACGCGGAGCTACGAGGTGATAAGCCTGATGGTGGTCCTCGTAATGACTTGCCTTGTGATCCGCAACATCTACAGGCTGGTGGTGTAGATTTTTTTTTTCCCGTGAGAGGACGCGGTGGCGGATGCGGACGCTTTCGCTGCTTTGAAGGAACTTCGAATCGTGCACACACACACACACGGAAGCCTTCCTGCTTTCACTATTCAGTGTATTACGAGGCTTCTTGGCTTAAAATAATAGTAATGCAAACACGTATGATGGAGAACAACGATCGCTAACGAAGAGTCATTCTAATAGTGGTCAAAGGCGCTGCGATGCCGGCGGAAGCTGGTAGTCTGAAAGCGTAGCCAAAAGAGTCGATCATTTATCACCGATGCAGGACAAGGGCACATCAGATGCGAGAAAGCGAAAAAAAAAAAAGAAATACCAAAGGCAACACAGCGCTTTTGTTTTACCTCCTATTCGCTCTGCCCGCTGCCTTGCGCTTTTCTTTCGTGAGGCATCTTGCCAATGCCAATTTTTAAAAACCATCTCTTATTTAACGTTTTTATCTGCTTTGCCTTTTCTGTTGGGTTTGGTAATTTACATTCTTACTGTTTTTGTGTCTCCCGCTGATTATGACATTGTTGGGGAATTTACCAACAGGAGTCTTCAGTGGGAATCCAAAACTAATCGCCAAGGTGGCTGCACTTACCACATCAGAGGGAGAGTGTTTGCAGGGCAAAACGAGTAGGGATTCCACACAAACTTATCCTTCGGACACACACACGCACAAGCACTCACATCCTCACTCGGGACCCGTTTTTTTTTTCTTCAAGGCGGCGCGCCATATCTATTGAAAAGGTGCGATACATTACCGAAGAAAAGAAGTCTCTCATATATAGAAGCATTCCAGACGGCATAGACAACCTCACTCAGTCTTCCCGCGGAGCGAGACAGGGGGACAATCATCAACAACCAAACGGAAGCACTTGACTATCTGTAACGCTGCAAGGCCATTCATGTGGGTTATTTTTTTTCAGAACACTCCTCACTTTTGGCTCATTGGCGGTGAGACCTACCGTGTTGGCAAAAAGGATTGCCACGTGGTCATCCAGGACGATCGCAGCATCAGTCGCACCCACCTGACCATCACCTTGGGGTCGGGGGCTGTAGGGAGCGCCGCGGCGGATGCTTCTCATGGCCGCTCTACTCAATACACTCCACAGTCCATCACCTTGACAGACACATCAACCTACGGCACCTCCATCACGTCTGCCGGAGAAGAGGAGGGAGAGGAAGAGGCACAGGGCTCCGGCACCGTGCGTGGTGCGTCGGCCGGCCACACCGCCAGCGCAGCCGCTACCGTTCTCGATACCGGCATCATCGGGTTGCGGTATGCGTCTTCTTCACTGGCACGCAGTAACTCGGACAAGAAAAGCGCATCTCCGTCGAATCTTCCGCTGACCAAAGGCTTGCCGTACAACGTGCCGGTGAACCGTGCCGCGTGGCGCCAGTTTAGCATCCAGCTGGGTCACCACGGCGCCGCACTACGGTTAGTATGGGTTGACGTCTCCGTGTTGTGCGAGGATGTCGACGTGGAGGTGCAGACGAAGCTGGAGCATGCATTGCGGTACTGCGGTGTGCGCCAAGGGACGGCCGCCGACGCCGCCTCACCACATACCCCTGCCACGACGCCCTCCGACACGCTGGCAAACACGTCGTTGCTGCAGCAGCCGCAGGGGCAGCTGAGCCGCAACACCCTGAGTGAGCGGAGTGCGGAGGGTGTTGGCGCCTCTGTGGTGGGGGCAGGTCCCTTTCCCGCGGTGCTGGGCAGCAGCGGTGTGCTGTCGCTCAGCCAGCGCACCTCCGTGTCCGGCACTGCGTCTTTGACGGGGCCGTCCATGGTTGCCCCACCGCGCACGGCACATGTTCTCGCTTGTGGAGCGCCTGGGCCTGCAGCGGCGTGTTACGGGAATGTGGACTTTTTGGTGACCAGCACCGTGCAGCCCTCGACGGCGGTGGTGGGAATGCTCTGCAGGGCCGTCCCCATCGTCACTCCGGCCTTCTTCAGCGCTATTCGCGATCGCGCATCTCCACAGCTGCCACTGCCGGACCCACGCCAGTTCATTCCGCCTCCTTCCACGTGGTGGTGCGACCTTATCCAGCACGCTCGACAGACCATACCGGACGCACCCGCCACTGCTGCTGTACATCAAAAGAAAGAATTTGACAAGGCGGAAATATCAGACGCCGCCCCGCCGTCCTCCTTACCCGTGACACAGACGGGCTTTAGCAGCAGCAACAAGCGCGTTGCGGACGGTGCATATGCACTTCCATCGCGGGAAATGAGCGAGTACTTCGCGCCAAATCCACTGCGCCGTGCGCTCTTTAAAGGCTCCACCTTCGTGGTGGTGCAGCGTGTGCTGTACGAGGAGGTGCTGAGCTACCTGGATTGCACCGGTGCAACAGTGGTCTGGGAGGGCGGCGTGGGGGAGTGGGTGACAGCCGACCCCACGGCATCGCAGAGTCCTTTATCCTTCTCCCCGCAGGGCTTCTTGGCGCTGCAGTCCTTCTTTGCCCGTCATCAACGCCACATCTTCCTGTACAACGCGACGGAGGAGATGCCGTTTGACGCCTGCCTTCCGGTCTTGCACGACGCGTTGGGGCTGTGCAGTGTGGAGTACGGGGTGCTGGTCGAGTCCATCATTGTCGCCCACCCTCCGCCGCTGGCGGACTACCCGGATAGCGCCCGCCTCCCTCAGACCGTGGAGGAGGTGCTGGCCTGCGTGCGACTGGCCCGAGGGGAAGCCTCGCTTACGCAGGACTCCGATACTCAGGACAGCGAGCTCAATGCGGTCATGATGGACGATGAGGCAACGGAAGGACGTCGCACCGATGCGCAGCCCCTCTTTCCTGACGTGGTTGCGGAGGAGCCGTACGCGATGCGCAAGGGTGCGCGCGTCGGGGGTGAAGGACTGCTCCACGCCGATGTCCAGCCGCCCAAGCGTTCTCGAAGGGAAGACGCGGAGGGCTGGGTGACGCTGGGAAAGCCGTCCGCTGTGGCAATGCAGGGCGGGCCGGCCACTGCCAAGGCCACTTGCGCGCCTCAGGCGGGGACGACTGCGGTGCGGACCGTCGACATCCACTGCAGCCCGTGCGCGCTGCCCCCCTACCCGTGTTTTGCAGATGTGCCGGCGACAGCGACAGCAGGAGCATCCGCCGGGTCCGCAACAGCAGCAAACGGCAGTGAGCGGCGCAAAGGGTTCGTGAAGCAGGTGCTACCCCCAGCAGAGCCGCTGGCGGAGTTGGAGCAGCACCGCGGGCGTCGCCAGCTCGCAGCCAGTATGCTCGTCGCCCGCGTACCCACGGTGGACGCGGACAGCGTTGTGCCGGAGCAGGTCGTGATGGGCGGTGGCGCGCTAAATAGTCGGGCGACGGAGCTAAGGAACGCGGCCTTCAACACTTTTGACACCGTCGTCCACAACGCATCGAGTAGGCGACGCGGCACGACTGCCCGGCGTGGCCGCGGCGGTGCACGCGCGAACCAGCCAACGGCGCGGCCACCCGCGACGACACGTCCCTCCAATGCGAGAATTGCGACAGCCGCCGGCGGTGGTGCGGCTGTGGTGGACGTGGACGACGTGGAGGAGGTGAGTGAAGTGGGCCCGCGTGCAGGCACGGAGAGCAACACCTTTCAGATTTTTGAGATCGACGGCATCTTCTGAACGGTGCTGCGTGTTCTTTTCCTTAAGTAGGTACTCAGCGAGGCGATTGTGTATCGGGCAATTAGTGGCTTCGGTCGCGCAGCCTCAGGGACGTCTCGTGTTGATCAACGCGCGCGCGTCTGACACCTGTTTTTGTATGTTTGTGAGGGATAGAGTGCGCTTGTGCTCTTCTTGTTGCTGCTTTCCACGAGGAAAAATAAAACAATAACAATCAGCGTTTGACGCTTTAAAGCACTCCTATCTTCTCCAATAATCGAAGCACAACTCTCTTTCGAGAGGAGAGGTATTTGAATGTGAAAAAGTGAATGGACTGGGCCGCACAACACAGAGAGTGTTTTAAGTACTTTTGACGTACTTGGGCAGAGCAGGGAGAGGCAAGTATGTTGCAGGTCTTTTGTCCCCAGTTTCAGCTCTGCGTGTTTGCTGTCTGATAGTCTGCGTACCATGCTCGTCACAATGTCTCGCACACCCCAAATCCCCTTGTTTGTATCTTTTTATTTTTATTCTGTTTCATTTCCTTTTTCTTAAACCTAAACTAATTTTTACTCGCCACTGCACCGTTGCATAAAAAAAAAAAAAAGGTAGGGATCGTCATAAGCCGCATCTCCCTCTTTTTACATGTAAACACAATTCACTGTCTTTCTATTTTTCTACACTGAAGCACCTGTTAAATCGTTTGATCACACTCCATCAACTATTTCTTCTTCCTGTTTTCGCTCATCACCTGGCCTTCTTTTTCTTCTTCTCTCCCGTCCACTTTACTTCACGGGTGTCTGCTGTTGCACTTACGTGTCAGACTGTCTCGACCACAGTCGAAGCCCTCTTTCATACCTTCACCTTTTTCTTCGCTACCATGGACGCAACTTACCACGAGCCGAGCAGCGACGCCGTGCCCATCAGCTACGCGGTGCTTAGTCTGCCCACCAAGGCAGCCATGCGCAAGAAGGGCTACGATCCGGAGCAGACAAACTACAACGGCGGCGGCCTGGCCACCCACCCGCTGGCTACCTGGAAGACCTTCAGCCTCCCTGACGGCAGCACGTACAAGTCTGCCGTGTCGGCGGTGCAGAAGGCAAACGACAAGCCGTGGGGACCGCTGAAGATTCGTTTGAACTTCTCAGATGGGCACTACGAGCAGTTCGAGCGGACCAACCCCGAGGCAAAGGAGTCCTTCCAGAGCACCACCACATACAACCCTAACGAGGTGTTCAAGGGTGAGACGCTCTCGCGGTCGACGGCGCGGCGCACGCAGCAGGAGCCGCGGTTGAAGCCGCTCGTGGACCAAAAGGGCCATCACCTCAGTAGCAAGCCCATCCCGCGCACCTTCGCGCCGGAGGAGCTCTACAAGAACTGCCCACCGCCGGTGCTGTCGCAGGCCGGCTACGACTTCACCCCTGTTAGCTACAACGGCTTCCTTTTGAAGCCGCAGGACCCGCCGCAGGGGGTGCGCAACGTGCAGAGCGGCTTCATGCAGAGCAGCTGCGATTACCGGCCACGATCGTACCTCCGCCCCGACGGCACCACTGGCACCGGTCATGCCAGCCGGCACTGCCACTGCAACGAGGTCTTCCAAGTCGGCGATTACACCATGGACTTCGCACGCGAAGGGGAGACGATCGACCACCGCAACCGCCTGACAAAGAAGGAGTACTCGCCGATTGGTACGCTCAAGGCCAACTCGTCGGTGGTCGGCCCACGCAACGCGCGTCAGCCGCGTTTTGCCTGCTCCAGCAAGGCGACCGCCTTGGCAACGAACGGGCAGGGAAACACCGCGGCGCAGCAGCATCAGCAGCAACAGCAACAATCCATGGCAGCCGACGAGAGCATGGCGTAGAATTCTACAGAATGTACAGAGAGAGCGAGGGCAATGGGAGTGGAGAGGCGTGTGTGTCTGTGTGTGCGTGTGATGCACTCATTACACGTCTCTTGTTGCGCTTCCCGGCTTTGGTGTAGACCTACAAATCCAATGTACAGCTTTCTCTTTTTTGTTTCAGCGTGATTTTGTCCTTAGAGGTTATAATACTTTCGATGTAAAGTGATAGAAAGCACACACACACACACACACACACAGAGTTTACGCTGGTGCGGCGTGGATCATCGGTGAAAGAGAAGCTCTTTTCCCCACACAGCTACACAGGAAAGGGAACACTTGTTGTTTCAATTATCTCTTCTTCTTAGGGCACTCATGCTAAGTCGTTGAAAGAACAACTTTCCATTTTTCCTTTTGCTACCGTAGCGCTTTTCAGCAAGTCGTTTGTAGTGCTAACGTGTGTGTATGTGTGTGTGCTTTGAAGTTCTGTGCGTGGCTTTTGCAGTGTTCTGACCTGAAAAAAAAAAAAGACGAAGAAGCGAAGCTTAGTCTTCTGGGGCTGGTTGCGCAGAGCACCAAAAGGGAAAAAACAGGTCAATGTGTCAAGTGGCCTCCTGCTAATGGGTGCTATGTGTGTGCGTGTGGGGTGCCGTCGGCGGACTACTACGGAGGTGTCGTTAGCTCTTTCGCCCCCTCTTTTCTGCTACCTTATGGTGAGTCTACGTTATATCGTGGATCTCTCGAGCGCAGTACTGGAAACAGAAAGAGAAGGCCCTTTATCTACTTTTTTCTCATCAACACACATGCGCACGTGAGGTCGTCCACAAGGCCAAGCAGCTGCACCAGCCTAGGCACCTCTTAACAGCCCGCCGCATCGTCTTTTGGCACCCACTTTATCCTTTTTTTTTCCTCTCTCTCTCTCCTTACTCACCTGATCGTCGCTTGTGGACTGCAGATATACATAAATATATATAGACCGTAACCTATACACTCTGCAACTACGCTCACACGTGTATGTAAGCACATCTATATACATCTATCCTACCCTCTCCCCCTGTTTACCCCACCCCTTTTTTTTGTCTAAGAAGTGAACCTCACTTTTCTTCTGCTTCTTACGTTTAGTTGCGCAATTCTTCGGTACATTTGATTATACCGGTCAGTCTGTGTAGACCAAAATTGTGGGAGCTTTCTTCTTCAATTATCCTTATCAGCTTCTGTTAGAATTATATTGTCTGGTTTTCTGTCTCAGTTTTTGCTTTCTTTTCTTTCTCTGAAAGCAAAAGACAAACGCTCCACTTCACGGCTTGTGCTTTTTCTACAGCTGCGCTCTTTAGGCGTTCACTCAGTGCCGCTAGCTGGGTAGACGATCTTGTGCTTTTTGGATTTTACATAAAAAACTGTAATATACACTTTTGACTGCGCTGTGAGGCAGACTGTCAGGCTTGCGTTAAGCTCCTCGTTTCTTTCGCCTCTGTTGTTCGCGCACATTAATCTGAAGCATCTGACAGCTGCTGCGATAAGTTGTTGGTTTTTTTCTTCAATAATAAGAGAAGGAGAGCGCATTGTCCTCCACCTGATTTAAAAGTCGGCGTGCACGACTGTGTCCTGACATCAGCCTTTGTGCTTCGGCGAAGGTGAACAGGTTTTTTTTATTTTTTGCCAGCACACGTTTACAAGTGAGGCCACACACTCGTTTTTCTCCTGTTTCTTTGGGAAAGAGAAAAGTCACAGAAAGGGCGCTTTCTCACACCTAGCTCACTACTTCGGAGCATATTCCATATTTATTACTACCATCGCCGTCGTCGTCATCGACTTCATTCACAATGGGTGTTCCCAAGTTCTTCCGCTGGGCGGCCGAGCGCTTCCCATCGATCATCACCCCCTTCAAGGACTCCCCTCCGCCGGTGGACAACCTCTACCTCGATATCAACGGTATCATCCACAACTGCACCCACCCCAACGATGTCGACGCGACCCGTCGCAGCCCGACGGAGAAGGAGATGATTCAGGCCATGTTCACCTACCTCGAGAAGCTCTTTAACGCCATCCAGCCTCGCAAGTACTTCCTGCTAGCGGTAGACGGCGTGGCCCCGCGTGCAAAGATGAACCAGCAGCGTCAGCGCCGCTACCGTGCCGGCTACGAGATGATGATTGCGCGCGAGGAGGCGGTTGCGATGGGCGAGGACGTGCCGGAGGAGAAGGACGTCTTCGATAGCAACTGTATCACCCCGGGTACGCCTTTCATGGTGCGTGTCAGCAAGGAGTTCCAGTACTTCATCACGATGAAGCTTGCCACCGACCCGGCGTGGCAGAACTGCCAGATCATCTTTTCCGGTCATGACTGCCCCGGCGAGGGCGAGCACAAAATCGTCGACTTCATCCGTCGTCGCAAGACGCAACCCGGCTACGACCCGAACGAGACCCACTGCATGTACGGCCTGGATGCGGATTTGGTGATGCTGGCGCTGGCCACGCATGAGCCCCACTTCGTGCTGCTGCGTGAGGTGGTCACCTTCGGCCCCGGCTCCCGCAAGGAGCGCGAGCGGCTGGAGGAGGACGAGGCGAAGGGCCTCGTGAAGGACAAGGCATTTCACAAGGCCGACGAGTTCGTGCTACTGCACATCAGCCTCTTCCGCGATTATTTGCAGCTGGAGGTTCGGGAATGCATGATCAAGGCCGGCGTCAACGTCGACGTCGACTTTGAGCGTGTGGTGGACGATTTTGTCTTTATGTGCTTCTTCATCGGAAACGATTTCCTGCCAACGCTGCCGACGATCGGCATTAATGACGGCAGCATGCCCGTGATGCTGCATCTGTACTGCACCCACATCCTCTCCAAGAACAAGTATCTCACAAGCAAAGGCATCATCGACTGGCGCAACGCCGAGGTGTGGTTGAACGAGGTCGGCAAGCTTGAGTTCGACACGTTGCGCCGCCGCCAGCAGGAGGAGGCCGAGTTCCAGAAGAACCGCGCGCGGCGCGACCCAACGCACGAGGTGGACACGACAAACGCGATGCCCATCACGAACATTCTGGAGTTCAAGCAGCGCTACTACGGCGAGAAGCACGGCTTTGCCGGTGGCTGGGACTCGAGCAGCAGCGACATGCGCAAGCTGCGGGAGCACTACGTGGAGGGGCTGATGTGGGTGATGGCGTACTACTACCAAGGCGTGCCCTCGTGGAAGTGGTTCTTCCCGCACTACTACGCCCCCATGGCGTCTGACATGGTCAACCTCGCCGCCATCGCCGCGCAGGTGAACTTCGACCTTGGCAAGCCCTTCCAGCCGCACCAGCAGCTGCTGGCGGTGCTGCCGCCCATGTCCTACCTGTCGATGCCCAAGGCGTACTGGCCGCTTTTGCGCAGTCCCAACAGCCCGCTGGCGAAGTACTTGCCGGAGCACATCGTCATCGACCGCGAGGGTGCCCGGGCACCGTGGGAGGGCATCGTGCTCATTCCCTTCATCGAGGAGCACGTTCTCGTAGCGGCGTACAACTCGGTGCAGGGCAATGTCGACCCCGAGGATGCCGCGAACAACATCAACGGCCCGCCGCTGCGCTTCCTGTACGACAGCAAGATGAGCCCGCAGGACCTGGAGGACGATATGTTTGGCGCGCTGCGCAACGTGTATGTGCGCCGCGAGCAGTACAACTTCCCCGCCATTGACCGCTTCATCCCGCAGCTCTGCCCTGGCGTGTACATCGGCAACCGGCAGCTGGAAGGCTTCAGCACATTGCAGTCCAAGCGGGACCTGATCAAGCCCTCGTTTGAGACGGGCATCGTCAGCGTCTTTGGCCGCCCCACCAAGAGTGACAGTCTCCTGCTCAACACGCGCGACTTTTTCAGCGCCAAGTCGGTCGATGCGGTGGCGACGCTGGTGGGCAAGGAGGTGCTCGTGGGATTCCCGCACTACAAGCGGGCCCGCGTGGCGTCGGTGAAGGACGTGCAGAAGTCGATCACGGCAACCTACAGCAAGGAGGGCACGTACAGCGGCACCGAGGAGCACAAGAACAACCGCGACGAGTCCGCCAGCTTTCTGAAGGAGGCTGACACGCACGCCCGCTTCATGAAGTCGCAGCTGGGCATTGCGGTGGACCAGGTGCAGGTGCTCGTATATGTGCACCGCTTCAACGGCATGCAGATGACCCGCCGTGGCCACATCGAGCGCCACTTCGCCACCACGTGGACGTGCTACCCCATTCACCTCATCGCCACGCTGGAGAGCATTGACATGAAGGTGGACAGCCGCTACGAAGAGCGCGACCGCAGCGAGAGCGACAGCGCCTTTGGGGCACAGTGCGCCTACATCGGCCCTCAGCCCAAATCGAAGAAGTCGCAGATGGACGTGTACGGAAGCTGTGGCTCGGTCATCACGGCCGGCCAGCACGACACCACCACGCAGCTCGAGGAGCAGCTGACGGTGCGGCTCAAGGTCTTTCAGGAGCCGCTGCGGCTCCCGGCCGAGCTGAACGAGTTTGCCGCCCGGCGCAACTGGACGGACCTCCCGAAGGTGGCCGTGTCGATGGACCTCAGTCCGCGCACCCTCACAATGATCTGCAGCTCCCTCGTGACCTCACCGCAGTTCGGCTCGCGTGAGATCGGGCTGTGCCTGAAGTTCACGGGCCGCGGCATCGCCAAGGTCGGCTACGCGAAGCTCGTCCAGCACAGCCTGAACCCGTGGTACATGGGCAACAAGGACATCTTCGCACGAATGGAGAAGGACACCGAGGACATTGGCTACCACCTCGAGAAGGCCGAGAAGGGCGACTTTGTGGGCAATGCCAGCAGCAACCGCGGCGGCAGCGGGACGTGGTACTTCTCCCGCGACGCGCAGGAGCTGATCCGCGAGTACTGCAACCGCTTCCGCCCGCTGATCAAGTGCATCGAGGACGGCGGCGTGAACTCCAACAGCGTGGAGCCGCAGATGTTCTTGACGGGCAAGTGGCGCGAGCGCGATGCGGACGAGGTGCTGACGGAGATCGAAGACTTCCTGCTCGGGACCGGTTTGCGTGAGACGCCGATGATCACGGCGACGGAGGAGGCCTTCCCGCGGCAACTGCTGGAGCAGCTGGAGAGCAGTCTGCAGGCGCAGCAGAACCGCCCTTTCAAGGAGCTCACGCTGCGCCAGGTCAGCCGCCATCAGCTGTACTTCCCGGTCACGCGGAGCAGCGGTGGCCACCTCGTCCCACTGCCTCTGCCACAGGAGCAGGCCTTCCGTCTCGGCTCCCGCGTTGTGAACTGCCGGGCGACCGGTAGCACGCCCTTCGGCGCCGCGGGCACGATTGTGCGTCTCCTGGCCAGCGGCCGCGAAGCCGAGGTCGTCTACGACTGTGCCTTCACCGGCGGTACGCGCCTCGATGGACGTCTGCAGGACACCCGCGCAGCGATTACGAAGCTGTCCTCCTTGCTCGTGCTCAAGTCGGCGGAGGTGGAGGAGGAGCCGCGGGCAGCCAACATCACAGAGGGCTCCGTGAAGCTGCGCGAGCTCGAGTTTCTGCTGCAGGCCAACGGGATCCACGCGGGCGACGCCGCTGCGAAGTCGACGTCGACGCCACCGTCGATGCCAGCGCAGGGCAGCCTGAGTGCTGTCGCTTCGGCCAACGCAGTCGTGGCGCCAACCACTGGCGCCAACGCCAACGCCGCCCTCAGTTTTGTGCCGAAGCCGCGCAGTGCGATCACCACTGAGTCCACCGCGACGACGACGAACAAGCGGCCCACCCCGGCCTCTGCGACGGCACACCTCACCTCCACCCCGTCCTCTACGACCGCCACCACGCCGGCTGCTGGCGCCTCCACCACGGAGGTGCACGCCACCGCGAGCAGCGTGAAGCTGACGGCCTCGCCGGGCAGCAACGGCATCAGCCTGCAGGACCTGACGAGACATCTCCCCTCTCGCATGTTTCCTACAACATCGTCGCCGACGAGCCGCCCACCCAAGACGCCACCGACGGCGACTGCCATCGCAGCAACAGCACCAACAACGGCGACGACAGCGGCGACCACAGCGCCAGCCGCCGTGGCCGGCATACCCGCTCCGCGGTCGCTCCAGCAGCATCACAGCCCTGCTCAAGCCACGACCACCGCCACCGCCAACACGCCTGCGCCAATCACTACAAGTGCGCCGCCGCCACAGCAGCAGTCTCTTAGGGCCTCCAGCGCACCCGCCGAGGAAAGCCCAACGTCCTCTCGCAAGTCGCGTGAGGTTCACGTCATTCCCGACGACTTCCTTAGTGGTCGTCTTCGGCTGAACTACAAGAACAGCGGCTCGGCATTCCGTAGCTGGCTGGAAACGTTCACGAAGGACGCGGTGGCCAAGGCGCTGAAGAGCATGGATGACGAGGAGGCGGCGCTGAAGAACGGCGCGTAGCCTTCCTTATCATGAAACGGGTGGGACTCTTAAAAAAAGCGAATGCAACATCGCTTTAACCTAGGAAGAGGTACGATGTGTGCTGACACTTTCGGTGTCAGTTTTTTTTTTTTTTTTTAAATCTCGATAGATTATTTATTGTTTATTTTTATAGGTTTTATGCCGTTTCCATTTATTGTCACTATTATCAGGTGGTGTATTGTTGCTGTCGCTGTCCTCATCATAAATCCACGACTTCTGTCGCAGGCAGGAAAAAAAAAAAAGCGGAGAACGGCGATGAATGGCTGGTCGATGGCTGGCGTATGATAGCCAATAACTACACCGAGGAAGCGTGGACGCATATATATATTATTAAGCTGTACAGACAGAGGCATCTGGCAGAGGACTAAAGTATAGAACTCGTTGGGATAAGTTGCTTTGCGAAATTCCGAAGAGTTGCGATTCTTCTGCACGGTTTGCCTCGCCTTCATTTTACAAGGTTGAAGAGAAGCTTTGGAGTGTGTCATATTCCCCGTGATATTCACGTTTGATGTGAACCACAATGAAGCTTTAGTCATTTGTTAATTATTAATTTTATGTTGGAAAGCGCACATGGGCTAAAGAAATGGTGGGAGGAGCAGAAAGCACGCGAGATAGCGGAGACACGAGAAATTCTCACTCAGCTGACATAGTAGGTGGATGTTCCGCTTGCTTATGATGAGACCGTGTTTTTTTTTTTCCATTTCTTTATGCAGTGGACTACAATTGTGTCCTCTCATGATTGCTCATGTGCTTGAAAGGAGGAGTCAGCAGCGTTGGCGAATTAGGTTCACCAACGAGTTTCTTTTATCTTTATGTTGGCGTTGCTGTTAAACAGGTCCATAGGCCTTTTTTTTTTCTGTATGTTTAAGACGGCTAGGTCGTCATATACTTTGGAGACCTTTACTGGGTTTGTTGTTCTAGGTTTCTTTTTTGTTTTGTTTTGTCTTTGCTGTTGCGCAGTCTGGAATCCAAGTTACTGGAAACAAGTAAACAAAATCGTCAACAACAGGCCATACTCTAACCCATCTCTTGTTGGTAGGGCTTGCGGAGAACCAACTCGCTTGAAAGATGTTCGTGTTCGTGTGTGTGTGTGTGATGCAGATAAGGAAGTGAGGGTAGGTGTGACCTGGGTGCTCCTCTCTCACAAGAGAGCACGCCTCCACATGTCATCGTACCTGTCTGGCGGTATGTCGTGTTGAAGGCAACAAGTTATCCCTTTCATGCGTGTGCATTTGTTAATAAGGGGATTGCGTGGTGCTCTTTCACACACACACACAAAGCTGTGCGTGCGATGCCGTTTTTCTGCATCTCTCCGTCTTTTGGGAGTGAGAAACGGCTCGATCCTACAAGGCAAAGAAGTGACACGTCAGCAGCACGTTGACGCTTGCCTGTACTCATTACAGGAGCGTGTGCAATCCGTCTTGGAAGAACGCCTCTTGGTTTCGGCTATTGAAATCCTCTTTCTCTCTTTTTTTTCTTCCAGTTTTCTTTCTGTCAGTGAAGCGCTTGTCTGTTCCTCTCCTTCTTGAGGTTTACCCGTTCCTACGCATATTGAGGAATAGAAACTAACGGCGGAGTTCAAGCGCGGACACACTTACCAACACCACAGAGATCAAAAGCATCAGCACACACATACACAAACAAAAAGAAAGAAAATAAAAGAAAACATTAACGCATCCTACTTGATTAAATAGGATCCCAATGGACCCCTTGTCCGGTCTGACCTCCGAGTCCCGCGCGGTCATCGACAACTTCTTCCGCTGGTCGAAGCTTTCCCTAGACAAGTTCAAGCGCGACCTCACCGTCGAGGCCGGCGCCTTCCAGTCTGGCAACTTGTGGCGCGAGAGCTACACCAAGGAAGATGTGGCTCAGATGCTAAGCGGCCAGCTGGCCATGCTCCTGGGCGTGATGGACACGCAGATGGACAGCACCACATCCGCCTCCGCAGAGCTCATACGCGCTGTGCTTCGGCAGGCCGATCTGCAGCGACTGGCGCTGACGGTGGACACGATGGCCGTGCTGAACAACGCGGGTGGTGTGAATGCCATGGGTGAGCACGGCCGCCAACTGATGAGTGGACCGACCAACCGACTGGCACCGCTGACCCTCGCGGAGGCTGGTGGGGAGGCCGCCCGTCAACTGGCCGAGGCCAACGCAGAGGTGCGCCGCCTGCAGGGCAAGTTGCAGCAGGTAACGGACGCCTACACGCAGGTGATGAGCGGGCGGTCGTCGGACACCGCCAGTTTGCTGTCCATGCAGGACGCCATGAACGACAAGGAGCGTCTGGCGGCGCAGCTGGCGGCGCGGTGCCAGGGGCAGGACCCAACGCTGCTCGCGGCAGTACAGGCTCTGCGGTCGGAGGTGGCAGAGGCGAAGCGCGAGCTGGCAAACCGGCTGAACCAGTCCACGCAGTACCAGCAAGTGAAGCAGCTCTTAGCGCAGCGCAATCAGCAGATCAAGACGATGCGACAGGAACTCGCGGCGTACAACCCTGCGTATCGGCAGCAGGCGGACGACATCGCCGCAGAGGAGGATTGACCCTCTTTCGATTCTTTCGTGATTGCATGTATTTGAATTTCATTCATGTTGGTCCTTCCCAAGAGTGGGGCCGGCAGTCCTCTGCGTCGTTGTCTTCCCCCTCCTCGTATGCGGTGACGCTCGCGTTGTGTAGAAAGCTCTTCTGCAATCGCCTTTTGCGATGACGTTGCTGATGCTTTGTTTCTTGTTTGTGCTGTGGTGGTGTCTGGATCTAGAGAGTGCAAAGCCAGCACCAGCGATCACACGAGGGGGAGAGAGCGAGACAGTTGCAAGGCCGAAGGAAACGTCTAAAGGGGGTTCACCTTGCACGTCGCAGGCTGCTTGTTTTTAGTCTCCTTTTTGTTACCGTGTGGCGTGAAAGTGCGTGCTGCGCGCTTACGCCCTTCTGCGAGTTTTGTTTTTTTCTGCGATTGATGTCTCATCTGCGTGCTTTCGTTCCCTTTAGTCCTCATGAAGGAAGCTGACATCTCTTTTTTCCCTGAAAGGAATAAAATACGAGGACCGCAGCAACACAACGAAGCGAGCAAGCAAGTATGGTGGGCTGTCGGAGCCTATTGTAGGTGACGCTACATGGGGGCAATGGTCATGAGTCCGCTTCTACTCACCTGCAATGACGTCCGGCATGTTGGACGCTGCCCAGTTCAGCCAACACTCCGCTCAACAACGCGAGAAGCTGAGCTCACTTTTTTAAAGGCTGCAGTTGTACCTTTTTAAAAAAAATCATGCTCATAGCTGCGCTTGATCACCGTGGCGCTTCTCACGGACATGAGTGAGGTGCTACGCCTTTCCTCCCTTTCAAGCTGTCACTTCAATTCCTACGCCCTCTCTATTTTTCGACATTTGATTTTACAATTGTTAATCGTACTCCTCCTCCTGATACGCTTACACACACCCACCAACACACACGCGTACATATATATACCACGCCGGCCTGCTCTGCGATCGTTCAGTACTCCTCCTCTTCTGTGCTTCCTGTGTGTAGAGGCTGTTGCTGGAGGCTTCCAGTGCTGAGGGAAATTTACCGCAAAGAACATTGGAAAAGTACACACCAAGTCGACGAGCTGTTATAAGGGAGAATCGAAACGCCTCAAGAAGGTATTCGCCACCCCTTTTTTATTTTTTTTTCTGTCTTTTTTTTCTTTTCTTACAGTGGACCTCACTAAAAAAAAAAGATTTAAGGACCTTTTTTCATTTCGTTTGCTTCTTTTTGTGCGTATCTTTTCCGTTCTCTCTCCCTCACTGACTTCTTCACTTCTTCTGTCCCCTCCTACTTTCTGTCTTTTTTTAGCGCACTGGACGCGCTGACGGAGTCGCGCTCGTCTAACTAAGAGAGAGAGGAGAAGAGACGAAGAGAACATTCGAACATCTCCTCTCTGCTGTTGCTTAGGAGTGACTGTCCAAATATCGCTCAGGTGGTCGAAGGAAAAGGAACGCGAAGAGAAGCCTCTTTTCCATCTTGTCTACGCACTTGGTGTACAACTTGTGTAGCCACACAATTTTCTTATTTTTTCTGCTCAATCCACGATACAAGTATATATATAGCTTCTCTCCTTTTCTCTACCATTCATTCTTTTATTATTCTGTCAACGATTGCTTTTTTCCGCCACGCGTTGTTGACTCGTGGTTTCCTTCTCCGCCATCACCATTGAAACTTCTTGTTCGCTTCAATTCCTTTTCCCAAAAAAAAAGAGACAGTATTGTCGCTGATCTTTTTTTTTTTTCTTTCTCGAATCTTTTATTATTTTGATTTTCTCAGCGTTTGTTTTCCCGCAACGTGTTTCGAAAGAGCAGAGAAGGGTGGATACAGCAAGAAACGGCAGAAACAAGTAACGAAAAAAGAAAAAGACAACTACGCCTGTTTTCTTGATCGGCGAGTTTTCTCCTACTAGTACTTGCTCTTTTTATAAAGTGTTCTTCTTGTGCTGCCTCGGCGTTCACTAGTACGTATCCGTCACTATTCCTTTTTTTTTTCTGCTCTTTTTTTTGTGGGAGCCTTGAACCTTCCTTTCCCTCTTTAGACAGAAAGAGAGGCACAACCGTAAGCGTCCTATCTTCTCTATCTTCTCTCGAATGACGGCGGACACGCTGCCTTCTGTCGACCCCAAAGCGCTGGGGCGGATGGACGCGCTCCCCGGGTCCCTCGGCAAGGTCACACTCTGCGCCGTCTTCTCCCTGGGTATCGCCGCCTACGTCAGCGTGCGCAAGTGGCTGGCCGCGCGCTCCGCAGAAAAGGGCGGCAGCGAGGAGGCGTCCAAGTACGGCCTTCGCGGGAAGGCGAAGTCGTCCAACACCACCAACACCAGCAGCGGCGTCGCCGGTCGGTCAGCTGGTGCTGCTGCAGCTCACCATGGCAAGGTCGACGATGGCAGCGCAGGTGTGGATGGGGGTGCTTCTCAGTCGCCACCGCAGCAGCCGCAGCTGCCTCCGCGGAACTACTTTACGATTCGCGCCTCCCTGCACGTGAAGCGGCACAATGCGAAGTTGATGGAGTGGTACGACGAGCAGCTGGGTATCCAACTGCCCTTCTCTCCGCAGGTTTTTGAGCTGAAGCAGGAGGAGCGGCAGGCGCCTCTGATTTTGCTGTCCTTTCGCACCATACGGGAGCCGACGCACCGCATGGCCGTCACCATCGAGGAGCTGTACGATACACAGACGGCTGCGGCGTACTGCGAGGCGAGCCTGGGCCGGATTGCGGACTGTGCTCGCATCCTAAACACCTCCACCACGCGGATCGGCAGCAAGGACTACCCGGCGGCTGACTACTGCTACCTTGACGCGTCACAGACGATGGTCTTTGTCTTTTCGGTCTTTGTCGTGCACGAGCGGCTGGCACTGACGCTGCAGTACGTCGCCCCCACTCGCGTGCGCAGTGTGATGCCGACGAATTTTTATGACGTGATCCGCTTCATGACCTTCACTGCTCCTGCACCGTCTCCGTCGTACTTGCTGGTCTCGGAGCCGCGGCTGGGGCTGGGCTATCACCTGCCGTTGGATTTCCTCGTGCATGAGGGCCTCGCGGAGAGCGACGGGGTGGAGGATCGCCTCTTCACCTCTGGTGGTGGCGGTGGTGGACCACTCTCGATGAACGACGACAGAGAGCGCGGCGGGCACCCGCGGCAGCCACTGCAGCACACACGAGGTGCTGGTGGCTTGGCCAACACACGCGGTTCCTACCCAGCTCGCGGTGCCGGCACCACAGGTGGTGGCAGCAGCAGCAGCAGTGGTGTGGGCGACTACTACGCTGGGACAGGTGAAGGGGACTGGGTTATCCCGTATGCAACGGCCATGAGCCGTGGTGGTCGTCGGATGGGGTTGATCACCTCCTACGAGCCCAGCATTGGCAGCGGTGGGCTTGGTGGGGCTGCCCAGCCCGGCAGCAGCGGCGGCGGCGGCGGTGCTGCGGAGTTCGCCGCCGTGGGCTCGTCAAGCTTCGGTGTGGGCGGTGCCACGAGCAGCGGCAGCAGCACCGCCGTCGACGGCGGCGTTCCGTACGCGTGGCGCCCATACTTGGAGCAGCAGGTGTGTAAGGCGGTGCAGCAGCTCGGTTTGGTGTTGGGCCCCGGCCGCCTCGACGGTGGTCTGAGTGGGCCTCGTGTGATCTTCCAGGCCCCCAATGCGTCCGACACCTCCGCTTACGCGACGTCGGCGCAGACGTTGTTGATGGAGCCCTACCCCCTTTCCGTGGTGCTCAACGGCAACTTCAGCGCCGGCGATGACAGCCGCGAGGAGGACGGAGATGCGGTGAACGTGACGGCCTTCTCGCTTTTCCGTGAGGTGCGCATCGACGTCAACAGCTCCTACGTGACCCTTGTGCCGGACACGCTGGACGCGGTGGTGGGGGCACGTGCCCTTGGTGCAGCACCGGGCACCAGAGGCGTTCCGCCCACCACCGTGAAAGCGTACTGGAGCGCCTTCTACGTACCGGTGGGCACGGCCTGCGTGAGCTTCCACTTCATCGCCTCTGCGCTGCGCCACACCTCGACCGAGTTCATCTCCTTCTGCGCGTCTGTCATGAACTCCATCTCGCTGGGCAACCACTACGGCCAGGCCGTCTCTGTGATGTACTGCAACACGCGCCACGACGTCTTGCCCTTTCGCCTCTCTCTCCCGCCCACCGGCATGGCGACGGTGGAGGAGCCGATGCTGGCCGACCCACTTTGCGTGGTGCAGTCCACACACGGCGTGGAGAAGTTCGCCGTGACGGTGCGCGTCTTTCCTCTCTTCACCGCCAACACGGCGGGTGGGGCTGCGGGACGACGCGGCAGCACACCTACGGCGGCGGGTGCAGGCGCGAAGGCGTCCACCACCCCCGTCACCGGATCCCTCGATGCCCGGCCTGGCGCCGCGCCGTCCCTCTCCTCGTCCGCCAAGCCACCACCGCCGCTGCCAATGCTGCGTCCGGCTGAGCGTCGTGGCACCCGTCAGCGGTCTGCGATGCGACAGCTTCAGTACATGGTGCGGTACTACCTTGCCCAGTTCCCTGGTGGGGTGCACATCGTGTCCTGCACCAAGACGACGGTGAACTCCGCGCCGGCGCTGCTCTTGTGCTTCCGGCCGACGTGGTACACCGCCAATGGCGCCGACGACGACGGCGGTGGTGTGGCCGGTGTCAACAACTGGGAGGAGTTTGCGGGGGGCGGCGGCAGCTCACAGGGAGCCTCGAGCTGGGCCGACACGCGGGAGGCGACGCTGGATGATGAGGTCGGGCAGCTGAACCCCTTCGCCCAGTACTTCGCACCTCCCCCGCCTCCAGCGAGCTATCTGTGGGCACAGCAGCCCGGCCACGCCGCATCGTCCCCCTCCGCTGCGCAGACACCGCCAGTGACGGCAGCGACGATGCGCAAGGCTGCAGGAGGGGCGGCGGCCTCGCCAGTCGGAGACGTGAACGGGGACGACGACGGAGACCTTTTGTACGCCCGCGGCGGCGGCCGCGACGCGGGAGACTCGCAGCGCTCGCAGGAGGAGTTGGACAACCCGCTGCGTGTGGCGGTGGCGGTCTGCTGTGAGGGCAACGTCCTGCTCTTTCAGACGGCAGCCTCCGAGTACACCCTGGGGGTTGCTCAACAGGCTGTGCAGACCACCGCAACCTATGTGGCTCTGATTCCGCGTGGGAGTTGAGAAGGAGAGCATCCAGTGTTGATGACGGGTACTGTGGAGGTGCAAAGTGAAGGAGGGACAACAACACCGAAACGCAGATGTGTGTTGAGAAGGAGAACGAGAGGACGGTTACTTGGAAGCCACGAAACGCAACAAGGCGGCAGAGCGCTTTATTTGTGAGTATTATCGACGCGCTTGCCTCTCTAGATTTGTCCGTTGTTGCATGAAAAAAAAAAATATGTAGGCTTTATCTATTATTCTTATTATTCTTTTTTTTTGTTGCGTGTGGTGCTGCTCGGTCGCTGACCACACGCATGGACAGGAACAAGTATCCTGCTACTTTTTCCCCCCTTTTTGCAAGCTTCCGCTCACAGTGCGATGCTTCTTGGCGTGAGAACGTCATAAAGTTGCCTTTTTCTTATTTCGCTTCCGTCGACTGACGGGCACGTATCCTACCCGCAGATTCAATTCCCACTTCTCGTTCACTTACCCTTCTTCCTTGTTTCGGCCAGGGGCCCTACTCTTTCTTTGAAGAGAGAGAGAAACAAAGGTGGCGCGTTCGGACGGGAAAGAGAGCAACCCCGGCAAATCATGTGGTAGCCTCGCTTGCACAACGTGTGCACCGGCAACCCTGTTCTGTTTTTGTTTTTGTTTGTACTGCGCCGTACTCATGGCACTTTCATGCGCCGTGGCGAGTGAACCGCGATGCCTGCAGGCTAGCTCTCTCCCCTCTCTCTCCTGTGCATGCGACTAGCGTAGCGCCTGGTGTACGTGAAGTCGTTGCGCGGTGGCACGCTGTCCTGCCTGGCAAACACCGCTGTTTAAAGTTTTAGAATCCTTCTCCTCTCTTCTTCTTCATCGTCTTTCGTTTTCTTACTTTTTCTCTCTTCTCTTTTTCGTAATTCTCCCCCAGAGAATTGCATACACTTACAGTGGAAGCTTTGCAAGGGAAGTAAATCGCACGCCAGCTCCGACTATCGCACAGAACAAGCTTTTCAACTTCACGCTCTCGCAGTTTGAGGCGTACACCATCGTCTACCAATTGAATCCGATAACGAAAGGCGAGAGAGAGAGAAAAAAATGGGCATTCTAGCGAACTTCAGCGTGTATGGTCTGATGATCATCCCTCTGGCTGCTCTGGTGAAGGGGCACAACATCTCCCTCGGTAGCCTCGTCAAGCTTGGCTTGGTGATGGTCACAGTGCAGCTTGCCCAGTCCACCATCGCCACCGCCGTTCCTGTTGACATGGCAGTGGCGCACGTGTGCATTCATGGCGCCCTGCTCCCTCTCCTCACCGTTGCCTTCTGCAACTTTATTGTGACGGACAGCAAGGCGCTGAAGGTCATGCGACTGCACGAGTGCGGGGATGCGGATGTGGGGACGGTGGTGGCCACGCTGTGGTGCCTCACCTACACCATTCTCTTCCGCTGGTTTCCGTGGTACCACACGATGGCCAGCCGTGGCTTCGAGGCGGGCAACCTCGGCGCTGGCGTGGAGGCCTTTCTGACCCTTCTCACAACCTTAGCGATGTGCCGCAGCTTCGCCAGTGGAAAGAGCGGGGCTGCCGGTGCCGCGGTGGCCGTGCACGCGGCCGGTGCCGTGGTTGGTGCGGTGATGGGGCTGCCCATCGCCGGCACTGCGCTGACTGCTGCCTTGGAGGGCGGTGTGGCAAAGCTTGTGTTTGCCTCCCCGACTGCGGAGAAGACGAAGAAGGAGGAGTGAGGCCTAGGGAAGAGAGCATTTTTGCATTTTCTTTCTTTCCCCGGTCCATTTCTGTTGTGTGTGTGTGTGGTGGAAGAGCCGTTAGTTGCCTCGCTCTCTTTCGTATTGTATTTCTGTGCCGGTGCGATACGTTCGTGATTGTCTTTTGCAGTCATGGTGGTTGCGAGTGGTGGATGGTGGCACTCTGATGCGTGTGGTGCTTGCGGCGTGCTACACCTCACTTCGTATTTTTGGGTTAGTGGCGGCTCTCTTGCTCCCATCTCTGGGATGCGGAGATGGGGAGCAGCGGAAAGTAACAAAACAAAATTCTGAAAGCGTCGAGGCTACGCTCGAAGCAAATAATACAAAGTAATAAATCCAAACTACTACTATCTTTTTTTTTTTCTGCACAAGAGAACGACGGTTTGAGAGGGACAATGTATCTCCGTCTTATCTTGTAAGGTGTGCTCATTTCCAGTGCGTGTGTGCTGTGTCGTGTAGTTGTAAATAAGAGGCTACCACGCTGCAACTCAGACTTCTTTTCTCTCACTTCAAAGCACACAGGGAGAGTTGAGTTTGTTTTTGGACAGTGAAGCTAAAGTCTTCTGCTGCATTGTTTTAAGGGCCTCGCGTGGTAGCACCATGATGGCGGGCTCTCGTTTTCTCGATTTGTTTTCACGAGTCAATCGCCTGTGCTCTCCGACCTATCTTCTCTCCCTTTCTCATCGCTTTCTTTCCTCCTTTTTGCGTCAACCAATCCACTTAGTTAGCTCTCCACATAAACACACGCACACGCACGCGTCGCTGCTTCTACGTATATACGACAGGTAGACAGCCTGGCTTTTCTGCTGATTCTATTCACTTTCGCATTCTCTCTAGGGAAAAGGAAAACTAAAGACAATGAAGAAAACCGCATTTTCGGCATCGCCCGCGCAGGCGGCGAAGAAGCCGTTTCTTGCTGATATTCTTCACAAGGCCGCGGAGCGTCTGGGCAAGAAGCTGGTGTGGCGCGTTGCGACCCACCTCGAGGCTCTCCCCTCACCCGCACCCGCAAGTGCGGTTCGGGACACGCTGCGGGATCTTTCCATTTTCCTCTCCGACGAGGACTACGAAGCGATGGTGCAGGCCTACGCCGTCAACGCAGAGGGCGGAGTCAAGGGCAGCGGCGTCAGCGCGCCAAACGCGAACGTTACGGGCGCCGGTAGTAGCAGCAGCAGCAGCAGCGGCACGGCGTCTATTGACACCACGGCTCTTCTGGAGGATCTGTGCACGGTGCCCCTCACGCCTCGCCGGCGCCATGTTCTAGACCTTGTCATGCGCAAGCTGGACCCGGAGGGCACCGGCGTCATCCCTTACGCAACGCTGAGCGACCACTACGACGTGCTGCGTCACCCCGAGGTGTGCAACGGCGCTCGCAGCGAGGACGACGTGCTTATGGCGTTCTTTGACAACTTTGAGCAGGAGGATGGCCGCTGCATGGAGAGGCTGACAAGGGCGGAGCTGCGGCTCTACGCTGTGGGCATCTCCGCCCCGATGAAGGAGGACACGGAGTTTGAGCTGTGGTGCACGCGCGGGTTCTGCCTCGACCGGCCGAAGATGAAGCAGGGCGAGGAGACGGGGCGGTTGATCGGCTCACGCGAGCACTCCCGGCAAAGCCGCTTCCTTGGCGAGGCCCGCCAGCACCCGCTCTACACCACCACCTACGAGGAGTACGGAAAGGAGTCCACGCGAGCGGACTACAAGAAGCCGGCGAACGGTCGGCCGCAGCAGTTCACGCGCAACGCTGTGGTGCGAACTGGTGGGGCCACCACGATGAACATGTAAGATTCATGAAGGAGGAGGAAGCGTCGAGTGCGAGAGTTTGTGTCAAGAGAGAAAAAAGAGGAAGAGAGGAGTGGAAGACAGGTGGAAGCCTCTTTTCTCGTTCGTCAAAACCCCTTTCGATCTTTTCTCTTTTTTATATTCTCGTTTTCTGTGTATGTGTGTGACGGCTATCCGTACACTCGTGCACTTCGTTCTGCTGCTCTCCATACAGGAGCACGCCTAGGCGTACTGATTGCTTTCTACTCTTCCAAAGCGCGAGAGACTGTCGACACACATTATCACGCACTTAATCATGTGCCACACTAGCACCAACAGAAGTGCTGCGACTGGCTTCGTTTTTTTTTTTTCTTTCTTTTCTCATATGTACCATACAAATCGAATACACAAACATTAATTTCTGTGTTTTGGAATGTTACTGCTGTTTTCAGTGCAATGTCTGACAGACGAGCAGACAGTCTCTTAGGTTTGAGAGGCGAAGGAGTTGATGTCGAGAGGCCTTTGGCCGTGCTAAAGGCGAGCTCCATTCTGCACTCTGCTCCTGCTTGTTTTAATGGAGAAGAGTGCACTGTGCCTCTTCATGGAGGTAGGCGACGTCAAACCACTCACACAGCGTGACTATTGTGGTTGAGAGATACAATTGATCTGTGACGCCTCAAGCATCCTGCCTTCTCAAAGACGGTCCGCATTCTTCCTTCTTTCTATTCGCTGCACCTCCACGTTCTCACGTCTCACTTTTGTGCTATTTGTACTGCTTTTTTCTAAAAAAAAAAAAATCATTTGTGCACTTATATATTTGTTATGAAAATGTTCTTTATCGCCCTCTTTTTGCAGCCAAGAGAAGGACTCAGCCACTTGATCTTTCCCTTTTGCCCCTCAGAAGGGAGCATCAAACAACGCATTCAACACCCATCCATAGAACAGACGGAACGGCCTGTGTGCGCCTTTCGGCCCTTCCTTTTGGAACAGTCCTCCTAATTTTCAATACAGCGTTTTTTTTTTTTGTATTATTCAATTACTCATCGTGCTGACGTACACGGCACCATAGATAGAGAGTATATATACGCCACTAACGAAGCAAGGCCACCTCCTTTCCAGTTGAGGTTTAGTAGCGCGACCTCCCTTTTTCAGTAAAGGCCACACCTACGATAGACTTAAGCGCTGAAGGGAAGTCAAGCAATTTTCAAAAAAAGGCCAACCGCAAGGCAAAATCACACAAAACACAAATACAAACACACACAAACACACACACACACACGAGGACAAACGGGGATGGCGCAAGAGACTTTCGAGCTCGATTTTGTGCTGGTGCGAGGGCCATCCTCCGTGGATCGCCGCCTGCACGTGCGTCTACCGTGCACTGGCAGCCCCATCACCCTCGGACGGGCCTCACACTGCACCGCATTACTCGATCCGTCGCTGCTCTTCTCCTCACAGGTGCAGTGCAGCCTCTTTGCCCTGCCCGTAAAGCCGGCAACCACCACTTCAGCGCAGCCACCCACAGAGCCCCCTTCTCCCGTGCGTGCGCACACCGCCAACGCAGAGGTGGATACGCCGGGCGGTGAGGCAGCAGCGGCATCGGCCGACGTCGTCACCCCTGCACACCAGTCCACCACGTTTCCAGAAGAACAGCACGGGCGTGGGCCGGCCTTCAAGGTGTACATGACAGACATGTGCAGCTCCAACGGCACCTTTGTGAACGGCCTGCGGATCAGCGGCACGGACCCAACCGAGCTGCAACAAGGCGACGTGTGCGTCTTCGGCGGCATGCGGGATGTTGAGGTGGGCGAGACGCTGCCAGCGGACGCCTACGCCGGCCCGGAGCTGGTGCTCTGGCGGGTGGACATGGGAGGCCACAAGGAAAGCTCCGCCCACGATTTTGACTTTACGGCCACGCCGCTCGTGCTTCCGGCACGGGATGTGTTGGCGGAGGAGGTGCGTGCGTTGATGAGCACCGTCCAGCGGTCGCTGCCCAAGACGCGGCACACGGCGGCGGTGGGGGAAGGGCGGTTGTCGTCCACCCCAGCTGCACAGAGGGCGTTGCAGATGTCTTCGGCGATCTCAACTGCGGGTGCTGCTGGCGTGACGGCGACGCACAGCTGTGGGAGAAGAGACGACGAGCACGACGGTGACTCCCCTCGTGGTGTTCCTCAGCAACTCTTCCCTGCCTCTCCCCTTTCGCACTCAGCGGAGGCTGAGAAGGTGGAGAAGAAGGAAGCAAATACAGTCCCTGTCAACGAGGTGGCGCAGCGAACCACACCGGGACTGCCACGTGATGGCGATGAGGGAAGCGCGGCGGATCGACGCAGCGTGTCCTTGGTGGCTCTTACGCAGGACGCGGACGAGGACGTGGCTCCTCCCGCAGACCCACCGGCTGCGATGTACTACACCGCTGTTCGCCTGGGCAACGTCTCTTTCCGTGCCCCAACCAGCTCGGAGGAGGTATCGCCGGATGGACCGAGCCTGAAGCGTGCACGACCTGAAGTGAAGGCTGCATCTGTTGCTGCTAGTGCCTTGACGAGGGTGTTGGGTGCCCCTCCACTGCTGACGTGCACGGGTACACACTTGAAGTGGACGATGCCAAATCCAAACGAACTCTTGCAGGAGCAACGGAAGCAACATGATGCGACCTCGGGTGTACCAGTTGACCTTGCGGGGCACGCACTGGGAAAGCCGTTCTTCGGCATGCTGTCCATCACATCCATCTCTACCGTGCTGGCGTGTGTCGAGCGGCGTGGCATTGCCGTGGAGCTGAAGGACGGCTGCCAGCTTCCTTTGGTCGATGCGGCGGTGCTCTCGGGGTCGGCAGAGAGTCGATGGGTGGTCTGGACGCTGGCGGAGGAGATGGAAGAGGCTGAGGCAGCACAGACACCACTCTCCTCCAGTAGACGCGAACACCCCTCGGCCAAGAAACATAGCGGCGGACGAGGCAGTCGCAAGGCTGCAACCGCAACAGCCGTAGAGGAAGAGGAGAGGAAGGACGAGGAGAGTGCGCAGTTGGCCGCCGCTGTGTCGCTGACCCCCGAGGAGCGCTTCGAGGCGTGGCGGACGCACTTCGCAGCCTTCTACCGCGGTCAGGGTCTCTCCCCGCCCCACCTCGTCGACGCAGCCACCTTCGACCTCATCTTTGCCCCACCTCTTTCACCGCCGACATAGACACATGATTGAAATAGATGAGAAGATGCTGCGAAACAAGAAAATGAGAAAAAAAAAGAATGAAAACCTTTCTAACAGATCCGTTGAGCGGTAGTTAATGGTATTACTTGTGCTCTTTTTTTACTGTTATTTGTTTCGCTCGCACTCACATAGAGTTGTAGACAGCTAGGCAGGGAATGCGCACAGACAGAGGAGGGTTTTTTTTTTTGCCGCCGAATACATCAAGAGGACACCACATCACTTCCACACTGGCTAGAGGAAAGGATGCGTCTGCCCTCCTCCTCCTCCTCTATTTCTGACGTTCTGTGCTTCCTCCTCTTCTCTTGTCATCCAGGGAGAGAGTCATAGCAGATGAGCTCCATTCTTTGTTTTATATTCAGATTTTTTTTTTCTCACTTTTTGACTTCATTGAGGAAGGTTTCTCCAGCTTCTGTTTTCTCGTTTATCGATCTGCAAGAGCAACAACAAAAATCAATTTTGTGCCATGAAAGTGCAAGTGACTTCTTTATGAGTTAGTGCTTGTGGGCGCTCTAATCATTCAGCACGAAACATCGTCCTCATTCCCCTCGAAAACCAACCAAACAACAACAACAAAAAAAGACAGCATCACGTTAACCAGCGCGACACCATAGAGGCATGTGAGGGGAGTCTCTTCAGTCGCGATGTGGCGCTTCTCTTCTCCAGAGAGCTCTCGTGTTGTGGCAGCTCTGTGTTGGCGCTTATGCGTTTCGTCTTTTTCGCTTTGCTGCTGCACCGTGAGCGTGGTTGGCTGCTCTCTACTGTCTCCACTCCTTCTCTCTTCCTCACCCTTGCTTTTTTCTTTCACAGGGCGAGGGACGCCAGCGCCACATGAGAAATTCTTGAACCCGAAGCCACACAAACCTAATATATATATATTAATATTAGAAAGCTTAGCAACGACGGAGAGGCAGCTGAGGAACAGGAAGGGGAGTGTTCTACTGACTGCAGGATGAACATTGTCTGAAAAAGTGGATGCAGTGTTCGCCTAACTGCTGCGCGTGAAGGAGGACGAGGGATGGTCGTGGGTTCAATTCCGTGAAAGGAGCCATTCATTCGAGCCGCGATGAGCTCAGCTGGTGCTGGGTGCGGGCTTCAAACCCGTAGGTGAGTTGCACTCACAGCCGTTCGATTCGGCCTTCGTGGCGTACACTTTTTTTTCCTGCTTTCTTTTTCCTGTGTCTGTGTTGGGCTTACCGTTATACTACACAGCAACACAAATACACACACACACACATTTAACAAAGCAGTGGCTTCAGAACATAGGGAAAGGGCTGTAGTATCTGCCTTTTCACAACATATGCGGCACGAAAGAGGAGTGCAGAGCTCTGGGCTGCTTCTCAGTCATAATGTGGTCTTTCTTCTTATTCTGAACCTGCGACGTGCGTCACCGCTCATGGCAAATACGGAGAGGTGAAAAGCAGTGGAAATGAAGCAGTGCGGCCTTGTGCTGTTGCCTGTATCCACGTGTCGCTAGCTGTGTCTGAAGGTCAAACGACAATTCTTCACTTTCACTCTATCTCATTTTTCTCTCCGTTCCCACTTCTCGCTTCAATTTCAATCTGCATGCGTGTATGGGTGGCAACGCTGTTTTCCCCCTGCTTTATTATATCTCAGATGCATAAGGTTCAAACATTGTGAGAGAAAAACAATTCCCAGATTTTTCTCCATCTCAACTTTCCGCAAGCCAAATTTTCCGTGCACTTCCGCTGCGACTTTTTTTTTCCTTCCTACCTCTTTTGCTTTTTCTCCCATGTCCGCATCGCCGTCGACGAGCCCTCGTCACGTCGTGCTCGAGGACGATGGCGAGTACTTTGAGGAGGACCCCACGGTGGGTCGCAACGTGCCGCGCGATCCGGCCGGGGACTTGGTGTGGGCCCCGATGCAGCCGGTAGAGGCCTCCGAGGCATTTATGAAAGTCATCCGGGAGAGCCTGGCGAACGCCAAGGGACCGGCATCGCCGACCGCGTGATGGACACGTACGGCGCAGGTGGTTAATGGCGGTTTGTTACAGACACACACACACGCAGGCAGAAGTGCCTTTGGCTATTGTGTAAACTAAACGCAAACTCATGAGAATAGAAAGAAAGATAACCTGCCCTGTTGGCGCTTATATGGCTCGCCGTGTATAGCGTGTCTTGACGCTGCGCGAGCTATTGTTATTCGCTGGTGACCATGCGGTGCACCATTTGATACTCAACATAGTAACATAAATCACCCATCTGATTTGTTTTTTTCTCCACACATAGGCAGCACAACATTCTTGTAGAATGCCGGACTTCAGTAAATGTGATGGAAAATACTTGCCTTGGTACTCCACAACTTCTCCCATCTTTTTGAACTGCACTTCTGTTTAATTTGTGTTTTCCAGTCGCTGGGCACCACACGTCGCATTAGACCACCGGTACCACATTAGAGATACGCTACCTAGGCACGCGCGTCCCTGCACAGAGTTGAAAAACAACAAAAATAGCTACACGCACCTCAACACATAGAACACCACCTTTTGAACGAAGGAACACACGCACACGCGTATTCGCAGAGACACCTGGGAAGAGCAGCTCGTCATGGCCCCTCGCACCGGCCCTCGTGTCAAGGTGATCTCGCCGAACTCCGGCACAGTCACGACGCTCTCTCGCTCCGTTAGCATGTCCTCTTCCGTCTACAACAGCGCCCACACATCTCCCGCGTCGTCGGTGCTACGACGTCGCTGCGGTGGCGGTCCGCACGCTGATCCGAACGAGGAAGAGTCGTACGCGCGGTACACCCCAACCGTGTCGGTCACTCCGCCGCCTCCTCAGTCTGGACGTGCGGTGCTGCGTGCCCTCGGCATCAACACAACGGCCGCATCAACGGCATCAGCGATGAAGGGCGCGAGTCGAACCGCACCTCCGCCTCCTCCCCCCTCCACTTCTATGCGCTCCGACCTCCCCTCCCACCACAGCCACAACTCCAGCAACACCACTACCCAGGGCGGTGGGCTGCCAGACTACTTCGCTGAGGCTAAGCAACGGAAGGCCAGTCGCGCCGCTCCCACACGCCCCGCGCAGCCCTCCTTCTCCTCAGCGTCACGCAGCACCTCTCGTGGACTTCACACCCACGGGCAGCGTGCAGGCAGCCGCGCGGAGGACGACGAGGCCATTCACCGCGCCAGAGCCGCCCTCGAGCACGCCGGTGACGCGGTGCTGCGTCGCCCCTTCAGCAGCCTACACACCTCCGCCTCCAGCGCGAACACGATCACTCACAACAGTAGCAACAATAACAGCAGCATCAACAACAAGTCCGCCTCGACGCTGCTCGGCGGCAACGCGTCCTCGCTGCCATTGCGGGTCACCTCCACCTTGCCCAACGGGAAGCACCGCGGGATGCGTCTGCCTCCGTCAATTCCCATTACCCGCGCAGCCAGCAGGGGCAGCGAGGACGAGCAAGACAGCGACGGTGCAGATGAACGTTTCAACGCGTCCCACAAGCGGTCTCGCTCCTGGGCAGATGCCACAGAGAATGCCGCGGCGCTGGCACGTCGTCGCACGGCACCCGCCACAGCGCAGACCTCGGAGTCCCTCTCGTCTGTTCCTCAGAGCGGTGGCGGTGGCAACGGCAGTGCGTCCAGTACCCTCATGGAAAGTCGGCGAGTGTGTCCGGGGATGTTTGCCGGTGTGAGTGCCATCCCACTGGACCCGAGGCTGTTCGACGGCATCGAGCCACACGGACTGGCAGCCACCTCCTCGTCCTCCTCATCATCCACGCAGCAAGCACAAGGCAGGAGGAGAGACACGGTGAGTAGTGGTGGAGGCAGCAGCGCCCAGCAGCGGTATTGCGTCCGCCCACTGTGGAGTCTCGTTGGCACCTTCAAGACATCGCTGAGTGGGCTGGTCGCCGTGGACTTTCATCACGACTGCCTGCGGTGGTCTCAGCGCAACCCGAAGGGCGGCCAACAGTGCATTCACGTGCCTCTGTCCCACATCTTAGACGTCTTCACCACCAAGGTGGTGCAGGAGGACGACAACATCGAGGAGCGGCAGTTCACCGTCGTTGTGCGGACTTCCACTCGTCCCTCGCAGGTCGTGTTCGGCTTTGCCACAGTAACGGAGGCCAACCACATGCGGGCCGTCCTGAAGCGTCCATGAGTGCAAGGAAAGCAGCAACAGGGGACGAGGTACAAGGGTGGAATTAGAGGAACGAACAAGCTTTCTTCTTTCTCCCTGCCTATTTCCCTCTCGCCTGGATCCTAAGCTGATGTGTGATGCTGCGCATGACTGGCTTAAATAGAGTGCCGCCAGTTGCGGCTGTCCGCCTTTGCCACATCACTGTGGTTGCATTACGCCTTGGCAGAAGCTCCACAACCCTCCCTCTCTATTTTTTTTTTTTTGAAGTGCCTTTGCCATATCCAGCACTAGGCTAGACGCGGTACAAAAACGCGCACTTTTAGACCATTTTTTTTTTGTAACGGTTTTTCTGATCGGTTTAGATGCTACGCGTAGATATAGATTTACTTTGCAGTTTCTTATTTGTGTACTTCGCCTTCACTTGCGATAGCAGAGCTGCAGTGAGCCAACAAATAAAGGAAAAAAGAAGCATTGAAAAAAAAAACCCCTTACATTTGAAGGCAGCGTCAACATTGCCTTCTCTAGAAAAAAATAGGTTGATCTTGACGGCGCACTTTTCTATGGCGTACTCGATCTCTACCTAAAAAAAAAAAAAGTGGCGCTGCGACTTGGTTTGCAAGCCGCTTCAGAGAGGGGGATTGAAAGCGTATTTTCTTCTTTTCTCTGGGGCGCTGCTTCTGGTAGCGGCGAAGTGGAACTGTGGATCAGATGGGTGTGCGGATGGGTTTAGTGCTCACACCGATGCAGTGCAGAGGGACTTCTTTAAGGAAGAGCTGCTTCTATTTGAAAAAAGTATTCTAGGTTCTGTTTCGTCTAAACCGAATGTCCTCACAAAATACATCGTTCACTTCCCTCTCTCTTCCCCCCTTCTAAGCAAAAGAGCAATACAACCTTGACATCTTTTTTATTTTCTCCACTCGGTATCTTGCGACTGCGTTGCACTGAGGTGCTTTGACAACACCACCAATTGTAAGCGGGACATCATACAATACCGGACATTTGTTTTCTCATCGCGAGAAACAAACACACAGATAAACAAAGGTAATCAAGCAGCAAAAGCGTTGTCTACGCGTTATCATGCGCTCTGCAAAGGCAGGTGGAGGTCCGGGATCTCTCTCCACCACCAATGTCAATGGAAAGAATGGCAACGGCGGTCCCGCTCGTGGCGCACTCGACGGCGTCGCCTCGGCCCTCGCAGGTGAGACGTCTCTCTCCTCCCCCGACCTTGTCCAGCAACTTCTACGAGTAGCGCGAGGGGATCTCTCTGCGGTCGCGTCGATGGACGGGACAATTAGCAACAGCGAGACGGTAAGTCATCCCGTCACGTCCATTCGTGCGTCGAACATTGCACTAAGCGAGGGCGGAGGCGTGCGGAGAGACTCGCTGACAAAGCCCAGTGTCTCTAACGACGGCGCAGGTGTTCCCTTTGCTCCCCGGCCTGTCGCCGCGTCTCTGCCACCAACAACGGAGTCGCGGTCCGCTTGCGTCTCGACGGACGAGGAGGCCTGCGTCTTCTACCTCACCGCCCTCGTCGCTCACGCGCTGCACATGGAGGATTACTGGGTGAACCTGCAGCACCAGGTTGAGGTGGACCAACACGTCGAATTCATTCAATTCTGCGCCGCGGCGGGCTTCGACACGCACAAGACATTGCATCTCCTGCACTGGTGGAAGCAGTTCCGGGCCCTGGTGCGTGACCCCGCCGCCTCGCATGCTCTGCAGCTCTGCGACGGCAATCCCCAAGGGCCATCGTCCTCCGCCGGACCACCGGAGGCAGCCTACACCAGCCCAACAAGTACAGCAGGTGGCGGAGATTTCCATGCCTCCAACACACACACCACATCAGCAGCAGCAGCAACAGCAACACCTGCTGCGACGACTGGCGGAAGTGCGAAGGGAGCGTCGAAGAAAGGTCGCCGTGGTAGCGCTACGGGAACTGCAAACAGCACCTCTCCTGCTGCTGATACCGACACGTCCGCTGCAGCAGCGGCAGCGTCATCGGCGGGGGCAGTTCCCGCCTTTGCCAGCTCCGGCGGCGTCTACCCCTCACACGAGGATGCCGTTCGCACCGAATTACAGCGCTTCGTCCAGTGGGAGCTGGAGCACGAGTACGAGTGGCGCCTCGTGCCGCGGGAGCCATTTGCAGCCAGCGGTGCGGCGGGCATCCTCACGCCCATGGGAGCGGGTGGAGGGGCTCGGGGTGGTACGGGATCGGCCGGCGCGGCGGGTGGGGCAGCTGGAGCCGCAGCTGGTGGGGCGGCGGCCTCGGCTTCCTCCTTTGCGCCTGCTGGCGGGAAGTCCTCGAAGGCGGACAAGGCCAAGCTACAACTTCAGCAGCAGCAGGAGCTGGAGTGGGAGGAGCAGCGCCTCGCCCGCATCGCAGCCCTGCCAGCCGACAACATCTTCCTTACCAAGGCGGAGGCAGATCAGTTTGTGCAGGTGGCCGTGACGGAGGGCCTCGCTGCACACGCCGCGCTGCACGCGTACGTGGCGACAGAGGCAGGCCAGCCGCTCTGCACGCTGACCCACGCAGCCGCCGCCCCGGTGTTCTTCTCGGTGCAGGTGGAGGTGCCGATGCCGGTGTTGCCGCTGCGAGACGCTATCCGGCCGTCCGCCCAGCCAGCAGCGGCCTCTTTGCCGATCAGCCCGCGGTTGAGTGGGGATGTGGTGGCGGCGGCCAACAACGGCGCACGCTCCCCTTTAAAGGCACCGGTGCGGCCAGCCAGCAGCACGCAGACAAAGCCGCGGTCGCGGGTCAACTCGAAGAACGCCTCGAGCAACGCCACCACCTCCACCACCACGTCGGCAGCGGCAGCAGCAGCAGCGCCAAATGTGGCGGACACCACGACAGCCGCAGAGGAGCTGCCCTCGGCCACGACGCTGCGACCTGCGGTGGTGGCGACGGCTTTGGAGGAGCTGCGGGCGGAGCAGGCCAAGGAGGCGGCGGCCTATCGCGCTGCCTACGCGGAGGAGCTGGCCAACGCCGCCGCGCAGGAGACGCAGCAGCAGCACGCTGCGGATGTGACACTCTTCTTTGAGAAGTCCTCGACCCAGACGGCGGTGCAGGCCGTATACGAGAGTATGGAAGATGCGGTGGCCGCACGACAGCAGCGCATCTTGCAGCGCGTGACAGCGCTGGAGCAGGCGCTCGGACTGGCGGAGGGGAGCGGCGCCGCGGAGGGCGACTGAGAGGCATTTGCCCTTCATGGAGTCCCTGCTGTCTTGGTACTCCCGAGGGGATAAATGCACCCCCAATAGAAGCAGCGCTAACTGCGCGTCACTTCTGCCGCCCGCCAGAGCTATAGTGTACTCCTCTGCCTGCTTTTGTAGCCATATAACCTTAGAAAGCGAGAGATATCGGGACACGAGACGATAAAAGCGATCTGTAGTTGCGCGCACACTGATGTAAAACAACAACTCCTTTGTTTTTTTTTGTGCTTCTCCATCAAAGGAAAATAATCAGCAATAGAGAGCAGACTAGAGATGGAGCGTGTAGAGCACGCCGACACCACTTTCATGTACATTAAATGAGGCATCCCATTTTTTTTCTCTCCCACTAGGGAATGCATATGTGTGCATTGTGGAGCATTACCATCAAGAAAACGAGCAGAGATATTAACTACAGCATTATCGACGTCGCTCTGACCGTTTGGGTGCGCGAGGCCGCATGGTGGACGGAAACAATCTGTTAAAATTTCTGTGCGACCGCATCTTTGATGCCACTCTTGTTGAGGCTACCTGTGCTTCACTTTTTGAGAAAATGACGTCGGAGACTTATTAAAAGGTCTTTTGGACGGGAGAGAGATCAAGTGCAGCGAATTGCAGTTGCTGGCAAGCTTCTCACATACAAGGGGTTTGACGCATTCGCTCCAGCACTATCAAAGACGAGAAACATAATAATTATGATGTCTGCTCTTATTAAAATCAGAAAACCTCACAAACTCTTTGCTTCTCTCGCGTGCAAATTGTTTTCTCTTATTATGATGCAGTTTTGTTCAGGCCCATTGAAGCGCTTCAGAGCCACAAAGCGATTATTCGGTTGCGACTCTGTGAGACGCGAGCATAGAGACGAAGAACATAAAATACGCACACACGTTGTTTTGCCTCTTTCTATAAAAAAAACAAAACACCTTTTCTCACTATCACGCTTAACAACAACAACAAAACAACAACAACTAGATTTAAAGGCTGAGCTCCGTCCATTTACCGGAACACGATGCCCATCTCAGGCAAATTGTGCTGATCCTTTCCGTATCAAAGACCCTTGTATACACCCACATGTAAAGCAACGCAACGAGAGTCAGGACATCTCAGCAACGTCACCTTTTCACCCCCACTAAGAATAGAAAGGACAAACAAGACAACAGTACATCTGAACGGTGAAGGCAAACTTTTCACACACTACCAATGCGGCTCGTAGCAAAGGCGAAATCCGCGCACGGCAAGAGCACAGAGGACAGCGGCAAGGCAGCCGCTGCGTCCCGTGCTGCCAGCGATTCTGCCCCACCCGAGTCTGCCCCCGTAGTGACGGTGCAGGCAGCCGTGCGTGTACGGCCGCTGGTGGAGGCGGAGAGAAACAGTGAAGAACGTGGCAGCGGATGTCTTGCCCAGCATCCCACCGAGGTGATCCGTGTGGTGACCGCGGCAGGACGTCTCACTCGACCCTTAGAGAGTGCCTACATGCTGGAAGTGGTGCAGCCCTCTTCGGTGTCTCGTGGACCATACGAACTGGGGTCCAAGAAGCGTGGGCCCTCTTCCTCCTCTTCTGCCCTTTCACTGCCCACCGCAAAGGCCTACGCCTTCGACTACTGCGCAGGCCCCTCCACCACCCAAGAGGAGTTGTTTCATCAGCTCAAAATGCCCGCACAGTGCGAGGCAGCCCTCGCAGGTCAGGTGGTGACGATCTTCTGCTTTGGGCAGACCGGCAGTGGAAAGACTTTTACGCTGAGTGGGCGGACGCTGGCGGAGGGCGAGGTGTGCGGCCCTGACGGACCCCTCGTCTCAGAGGACGGGCTGCAGTACCAAGCCGCAGCGTACATGGCGAAACGTCTCAAGGAGCTGCGCCACGCGGCCAGGCAAACGACAAGGAAGCACAGCACCAAGCATCGCACGAGCCACTCCACGGAAGAGCTGGGCAGTCTCGGCGGAGCCGCAGGTTCTTCCTCCGCGGGGCCGCCAACGGTGATTGCCAAGTGCTCCTATGTGGAGCTGTACCAAGAGACCCTGTACGATCTTCTACAGTCGGGTCACGAGGAGACGGTCCGGTGCCGGTGGTCGGCCACCGCGCAGTCCTTCTACGTGGAGGGCTCGCTGCAAGTGGAGTGCCGCAGTAAGGAGGACTTCTTATTGGTGCTGCGCGAGGGGCAGCGCAACCGGCAGCGGGGCAGCCACGCGTTGAACCGCGACAGCAGCCGCTCCCACGTCGTCTTCACTGTCTTCCTCGAGATCCACGACGGCGATGCAGGCGATGGGCCGCCGGCCTCGGCGCAGGGGCTCGAGAAGCCTCCAAGCAAGTCTGGTGGGTGTCGATACGGCCGCCTCGTCTTCGTCGATCTCGCCGGCTCAGAGCGGCTGAAGAAGTCGCAGTCCAGCAGCGTGGCGGAGACGGGCTCCATCAACAAGTCGCTCTTCACCCTGGGCCGCGTGCTGGAGCTGCTCTCCACAGCCACCACCACCACTGCTGCACACACGGCAGGCAAGGAGGAAGAGGAGGAGAACAGTGCGTCTGCCACGGCACCGCCCTTCATACCGTACCGCTCGAGCATTCTTACCCAGCTGCTGATGCAGAGCCTCGACGGCCACGGCCGCACGCTCATGGTGGCCTGCGTCAGTCCCAGCGCCCAACACCTCGATGAGTCGCTGCGCACGCTTCACTACGCGCAGCGGGCGCGGCACATCCGCACTTCCCCAGTCGTCCACGTCGACGCTGCGACGCAGCAGCGAATGGCGCTGGAGGAGATGGTGCGAGAGCTGCGAAGAGAGAATGCGGTGCTGCGACGCGCCTTGCAGCTGCCAAGTGTGGGCCCGCTAACCGAGGAGGACGTCCAGCGGCAGGTGGGACAGCTAAGGAGGACAGGGGCAGCATCGCCGTCTCCCCTTTACACAGAGGCTGCTGTGGCAGCAGAGGTGGACGGCGTAACACAACTTTCTGGATCGTCTCTACCCACCGCCGGCGCGCGAAAGAGGATGACCCCAGCAGTAACAAAGGCTAGGACGTCTGCGACACCTCCGGCGAAGGCTGCTGCTCCTCGCATCGCCGCATCCCATCCGCAGGACAACGATGCGTCGCGGCCCTCCAGGCCTTCGCCCGGATCTGCACCGCCAACGCCAGCGCCAACGCCTTTGCGCTTTTCTGCGACGGCACCAGAGAGCGTTCCGCAGCTCGCGGGGGCATCAACGCCATCGGCACCGGGAGGCGGTGGTGCCCCTGTGAACATTCTGGCTCTGTTAGATGCCTTGCCAGACATCCGATCCGCACCAGTGGTATGAGAGGAAAGAGAGTGGTCTGTGCGTAGATGTGTAGCTGCAAACGTACCCTTCGTATTTCTCACGCAACGACTCTGTTTGTTTCTCTTCCTTTCTTTTTCCGCGGAACCTGTGAGCACGTCCCTGCAGACCACGCAGGCGTAGGCGCTTTATGGCAGGGTTGATGGATGTCTTAAATCTTTCCGTTCACGGCCCACATGTCCTTCGCGACGATCCAATCACACACAAATGGTTTACCAAACTGAAAAAGTTAAAGAAGAATAATAGTAATGATGATGTCTCTTTAGGAAAGCTGACGGCGCCGCAATGTGCTTCGCCGCTGGTTCTCTCCACGCGTACAGCGAACTCTCTGTGTACTCTAGCGCATCACTTTGTCTCTCCTTCTCAACGTGCTCCTCATGTTCTCACTTACGCACCGTGCATCACCCACAACAAACAAACACCTCCGATAAACACACACGCAACATGCTATCACGAAGTATTCATAAAAGGTCTGGAGATCAGCCGCTTCGCCTCTCCGAAGGATAAAGCACCCAGTATTCTTCTCTATCTTTGCGCCCTTTTCCCCTCATTTTGCCCCACGCTTTAGCAATGCGGCTCCTCACGCACAACTTCCTCGCTTGTCTGCAGTGCGACTCTCATCCCCTCACCGTGACTGCCAGCGAGGTGGAAGAGATTCCCGTCGACTTCGATGCGGAGTTCACACGGCGCATGCTGGCTCGTGTAGACTACCCATGCCTGCGTGCGGCCTTCCACGCACTGCGCGGCGCTCACACGTCGGTGCGGGACCACTCAGAAGAGTTGCCGGAGACGCTGGAGGGGGCGGACTTGACGGATGAGAGTGCCTTCCTGCAGTCCGCGCATTACGCCATGAACGTCATCGCCGTGAAGAACGGCTCGCTGCAGTGCCCGGAGTGCAAGACCACGTATGCCGTCAACGAGTTCATCCCCAACTTTGTGCTTGAGGCCAAGTAGGAGGCGAGGTGTGGAATAACAACCCTTCAAGCATAAGACTGAAGCGCCGTTATCTTTCCTGGTCTTGTGTGGACGTATCGGCTATGGTGTGCACCTCAAGGCCGGATGTCTGCCCAAAGTTCAGAGCTGCAGCTGTGTGTTGTGGCTGTTGCGAAGCGCAGGGTACTGTTGGACGTCTAAACGCTCAAGAGAAAGTGGCCATGCAGTGCTTGAGTGAGAGAAAGGTGAAGGACCCGTTGTTGCTGCCGTGTATGGGTGCATTTGCGTTTTCGTGTGTGTTTGTGTGTGTGTGTCTGCGTTCTGGGAAGTGCGTAGAGGTAAACATGCGCGTTATTAACTCGAGTAATTAATTGTTCAACGAAGGCAATCATCGCCTGCTCGCTGTGGCTGGGAGCGGGAGTGGGAGGGGGGGGGGGGGACTTGCGTGTTGTGTGTGTCTCTCCGTCCCACTTTCTTTCTCTTCCTGGCTTCGTTTCCATCAGGAGAGACTTCTAAATTTGTGTAGAGTATTACTTTGATGCAAAGTGCACATTTGGCTTATTGACAGGGAAGAGCTGAGGACGGCCAAACGGATTGTTCTTTTGCCAGCGGCCATTTAAAGGCAGTACTCGTATTCGTTAGCAGGCTAAACTTTTGGCAGAGGCCTCTTCCTTCGTGTCTTCGTGTTTCATGCGAAAATCGCAATAACGTCGTACTGCGCAACGCAGTCTATGACTTCTCCAACCAGTGCATACATCTCTGCAACGCAGCTTCTGTTTTTGGACAGGCATGGAGAAAGCATAAATATTAGTAGGCAAGTTGTTAATGGCGACCGCCTCGCTGCGTGATCAATGGCCTATGGGGAAAGCCGCTTATTGTTTCTCACTGTTTGTTTTCTCCATTCGTCTTATCCCCTCTTCTTCTCAACGATTGTAGCGGCTGCGCACTCCGCACGAAACTGACGTGGAAAGCCCTCTTGCAGCTGTACAGCACGTCAGCGTAGATAGAAGATTGTGTTCCCTCTAACGTGTAAAGACACAAGCGCATCATAGAAGTCCTTTCCATTGTATGGCACCCTAGAAATCCTCGCAGCGCACTATCGTACTCCACAACACTTCCCTCCTTTATAATTCACACAGGCAGTAACAACAATAGCAGTAGCATGTCAAAGCTGCTACGCACGCAACGCACGCGCGATCTGACGATCCTCGACCGCGTCTATGAGCACATCAGCCTTCCCCCGCTCATTGTGGCCGCCATCGACACGCCCGAGTTCCAGCGTCTACGCTCGCTGCATCAGCTTGGCGCCTCCTCCTTTCTCTACCCAGGTGCCGTGCACACACGATTTGAGCACAGCATCGGCGTGGCGCATATGGCCCGTACCCTTCTCCTCAACTTCCAACATCATCAGCCAGATCTTGGACTGAGTGAGGTGGACATTGAAATGGGCATGCTGGCCGGCCTCTTCCACGACGTTGGCCACGGACCTTTTTCTCACCTCTTCGAGGACGTCGTCTCGCGCCGGTGCGGGATTGAGTTCAACCACGAGGACATGTCCGAGCGCATCGCGCGGCGCGTCCTGGGCGACTTAATTCCCCGCACACACGTGGATGTCGTGGTGGGGTTGATGCGTGGCAAGCCGATGCCGGGCATCACCTACGGCGAGATCATCAGCAACAAGCGCAACGGCATCGATGTGGACCGGCTGGATTACTTCATACGAGACTCCATGTGCTGCTTTGGGAAGCCCACCGTGGATGTGCGTGTCAACCGCCTCTTTAACTCGGCAAGAGTCGTGTGCGAGGGTGGGCAGTGGCAGCTGGCCTTTGAGCAGAAGCTGGCCCTCTCGCTGCGGGAAATCTTCACCCTTCGTGCGAAGCTGCACAAGAACGTGTATCAGCATCAAGTCACCAAGGCCATTGGACACATGATCGGTGACATCATTCACGCTGCAGCACCCCATTTCAAGGTGGGCGGGCACACACTGGTGGAGTGCGCACAAGACGATAAGTTGTTCGTGAGGCTGGGCGACTGGATTCTGGAGGCCATTGGGGCCAGCGAGGATCCTCAGCTGGCGGAAGCGCACGCCATTCTACATCGTCTGCGCACGCGCGACTTGTACCGTGTGGTGTACTCCAGTGCGCTGGACATCACGCAGCGGGCAGCACTGTCCGAGGTCGGGTGGCAGGCCGCAATTCTCGACCACGCGCACCCGTCCTTCCCGCTCACCAGCGACGCTTTCATTGCGGAGGTGGTGGTGATCAACCAGGGCAAGGGTGCGGCTGATCCACTGGAGTCGGTGCTCTTCTTCAACCCTAAGAAGCCCTCGCAGCCCTTGACGAGGCTGCAGCCGACAGAGGACACGAAGCACGGCAGTCCCCTCTTCACGCCCCTGCAGTTCGAGGAGCGCACGCTGATGGTCTTTGAGCGGAGGCCGACCAACGGGGCGGTGCAGCGCGCCTGCGAGCGTCTTTGCACAGACCCGGCCTTCGCGCCGTTCTTCACCGACTCTCTGCCCTTCTACAACGTGAAATGAAATGAATGTGAAGGCGCTAAGACTCTCCTAACGTGTAAACACGCTTGAAAAAAAAAAAAAAGAAATTAAATAGGATAAACAACAGCAAAGATGTAGCATCTAACAGAAATGGAGAACACGAAACGAACAGAAACAAAAGGGAGCACTTACTTTGTATTTGTGGTAGTGGGATGGTTCAGGCGCCACATGCATGCACACAAAGGAAGGCACGCAGCGTTGATTGGCAACGAAAAGAGGCAACATGCGGAGTGAGGTGCTTAGCAGCTTCTCCACTTCATCGTCTTCACTGGCTTTTGCTCTCTCTCTATTCCTCCCTTTCTTGCTTTTCCTTTTTTTTTTTCCGTACTCTTGCACTTGCTTCTGCAAACATCCTCGTCAGCTTCATCTCTGTTGAGGCACAACTGCACAGACAAAGCAGAGACGCTGCGAGTAGACACGCTGAGGAGGAGGGAAGATGCTCCGTTGCAGCAGCCGTCTCCTCGTGCGACTCCCAAAGGCGCGGCGGCCACGTGAGCGGCCGTGGGAGATCTTCAACACGCGCGACTACGGCTTTCATGAGGGCTCACAGAACTACTCGATGTGGTTCGGCACCGCCGCCATCTTTGGCTTTCTGCTCTTCTTTGAGGTGTACCAGCAGGTCCAACGCATCCGTGTCCGCGGCGACACCTGTCCTTCCTGCGAGGCCGCCCGGGCACACTATCGCCAACGCGTCGAGGAGCGCGAGCACGAGATCGAAGCTTCGACCAAGCATGACGAGGCCGTGCGTCTTGCTCGCCACTGAGCTCTGGAGGATCGGAAGAGGATGAAAAGAGGAAAAAAAAAAAAAACACAAACAAAAAGAACAGAAAGATACGCTCTAGTGTCATCTTTTTGATCTCCACGTGTGCTGAATGAATTGTGCTCATGGTCACTTAACTCACCCTTTGTGACCTGCACTGGAGGTTGCTTGGCAAGCAATCCTTAAAGTTCCGTTTCCAAACCTTTTTTATGGAAAAGCGACACACGACCCTGTGCGGTGAGCGCAGCGGTCAAGTTACTCTTTTTTTTTCAGATGGCGTTTGGAGGAAGGTTGCGGAGAAAGGGAAAGCTGTTTCCCATTCGCGCCGCTTTGTGAATGACTCGTTTTTGTTTTGCTTTGCTGGTCCCTCACACTACCAAAAAACAAACACACTTACACACACAATGGGGCTCATCGGAAACGAGGAAAAAAGTCGCCATCTTGAGGATCGACAAAGAGGATACAAACAAAAAACAACGTCGACTATTGTCTTCGAGGCGGATGTGCATCAACGCGGATTGCGTGTGATCACTTGAGCACATGCTGGTGGATTCAGGTGAAATGAGCCTGCCCACAAAACGTGTTATATATGGACAGATGATGAGAGCTGCGTGGTTGGTTTACTCCACATGCGTGACGCACCTAACAGAGAAGTTTGTCAGCCATCTTGTTGCCGTCTCCAAACCACTTGGCCATATTTTTTTCTTTCTCACACTCTATATCCTCTCCTATTTTTCTCCTCTACGTTGTGTGTGTGTGTGTCGATGTGCATCCACTACCTTCGCCGAAGTTGATATCGCGGAGCTCGCCTCTTCTGTTATCCTTTTCTTTTCACCCCGTAGGGCTATTCTTATTCTCTGTGTTGGCGCAACACATTCGTGTCTTTTTCTCTCTCCTATTTTCTATTTCCCTACCCCTCTTATACACACAGACCCACAGATAGACAGACACCCCGCAGACTCAGAAACGGAACAATGATCGAGGATCACTCCGAGTATGGGCACAACTACTACCCCAAGAAGCTAGCCAGCTCTGCGCTGACGCTTCCCCAGCAGGGAGCAAAGCAGCAGCAGTGGAGCCCCTACCAGGACAACGGAGGAACGACCGCTGCCATTGCCGGAAAGGACTTTGTCATTCTCGCCGGCGATACCCGCCTAAACGGCGACTTCTGCCTGCACACCCGCGAGGACGAGAGCAAAATCTTTCAGCTGACGGAGACGACCTTCATGGCCAGCAACGGCATGCAGGCCGACCGCCTGCAGCTGCAGCAGATGCTCAAGTACCGCATCAAGTGGTACAAGTACAACAACGGCGGCAAGGTGCCCTCGACCAACGCCATCGCGCAGCTCATGTCCACCATGCTGTACCAGCGCCGCTTCTTCCCGTACTACACGTTCAACATGATCGTTGGTCTCAACGAAGAGGGCAGGGGTGTGTGCTACAGCTACGATGCGGTGGGGTCGACGGAGCCCTTCTCGTATGGTACGCGTGGTAGCGCTGCGAGCTTTGTGGAGCCGCTGTTGGACTGTCTCATCATGCGCCAACACATGACCGGACAGGCTCCGGCCGAGATGTCGAAGGAGGAGGCGCTGGCGATGCTGAAGAACGCCTTCACCGGTGCGGCGGAGCGGGACATCTTCACGGGCGACTCCGTCTCCTTCTTCATAATCGCGAAGGACGGCGTGCAACGGGAGAGCTTCCCGCTGCGCAAGGATTAGAGGCAATAGAGCAAGCAGAGCTAGTTCCTCTTTTTATTTTTTTTGAAAACGGGCCTCGCATGAAGTTGTGAGCGTGTGAGCTGCAATTGTGGCACTCAATCATACGAAAGAGAGAAAAGACCCTTTTATCTTTTCCCTTCTTTGTTTGTGGGACCTTCTGTTTTTGATTTATGCTTTTTGTTTTTTATTCTCTTTGCACTCGTGGTGCGCTTTACTTGCGTTATCTGCGCGTGTGCGCGTGTGCTTATGTATGATGCAGCTGTGCATGCAGGCTGCCGCTTCGTTACAGAAGCGGCGCCCGGGGGCGAAAGTGGTGGCGCCTCTCGCCCTCTTTGTGTTCCCACTGCATCCATAGTGCATCAAAGTTGCTCTATTCGTCATCAGTAGGAAGAAAGCTGAGGAAAAAAAAAACCTTTGAACCAAAACAAACAAACAAAAAAAAAAAACATCGAAGAGCAAGCGAATATAGCAGAGACGGGGTTTATCCACGGAAGAATCGCATTGCCACCAAGTACAAGCAGCTCCGCATCCACTCTGCACGAAAGGCGCAAGTGCGCGTACGTGAGGACTGTTGTATCTGCCCCAGTGGGTCTCTTTATCGTCGTCGTTGATTTGTGGGTCGCGCATGGCTGCCACGACCAGATCTCTCTCTCTCTGAGTGTGTGTGTGTGTGGGTGTATATGTGTTGCTGCATGCAGCCGGAAAAATAGAAGGGACAGGAAAAGAAGCGAGATACCTGCGTCAGAGGACGCGGTCCGAGCAGTCAGAAGTTTGCTGGACACTTTGCCCCGAGTGATGTGGCGGCAGCGCGGGCGTTTCACAGGCCCACCCGGTCTATTTCCCTCTCGCTTCAAGCGGATCAGCTAATCGTTATGGAGAGAGAGAGATCTGCTGGCAAACTCCTCCATTGCCCTTTCTTTGTGATGATCTTTTAGTGCCGAAATGTACTTTCATAAGGTATCCCCTTCCTCTCTCTTCTTCTAATCTTGTTGCACTTCTCCTCCAATACGAATATCGTGGCACCAACCACAAAGAGTTTAGCGCGTGGAAATAAATAAAAAAAACTTTAAAAAGAAGGAGAAAGGCTGAGGCTTATTGGCCACGCACTCGTTCATCTTCACACACACACACACACACACACAAATACAAGCGCAGCGCAGTCAAAAGAACAGAAACCAGGAGAAGGAACATAACACACACACCGGAAATTCGACCTTTTTTTTCCATACAAAAAAATTGTCTCCTCTCTATTTATTTATTGATTCTTGGCCACACATGTCTTCCAAGTCCGCCGCGTCGAAGAAGGCCAACGTCGTTGCCTTCTACGAGGTACACGACCCACAGTACGGTCTGCTGAGTCCCCTCTCCCCCACTCCGCTCGTGGTGCGCCACGTCCAGTACCCGTCGCTGCATCACTACTTCCTCTGTGAGCGCTTCAAGGACACCCCGGCCGAGCAGTGGGTGACGGAGGCCACCACGGTATGGTCCCTGGATCGCCTGGTCAAGACCGCCGAGGCTGAGGGCTATCAGCGAAGCAACTGGAACAAGGTGAAGGTCGACGTCATGCTGCTGGGCACCTACCTGAAGTTCAAGCAGAACGAGGCGGCGCGCACGGTACTGCTGAACACGCAGTCGTCCATGCTGCTCTACCACACCGCCACCGATGATTTCTGGGGCGATGGAGGGGAGGGGAAGGGGAGGAACGTGCTGGGGGTGGTGACCATGGCAGCGCGAGCCCGGCTGCAGGCGGACCAGGAGCGTCAGCAGCAGCAACAGCAATCCTTGAAGCAAGGCGAATCAAACGGACGCACCGGCAAGACGGGCGGTGCCGCTGCAGTTGCTGTTTCACGAGCATCGTAAACCGGAAGAGTCGCCCCGGCAGCAGCTGTCTTCCAGTCAATTTTTCTCTTTTTGTTACCATCATTTGGCTTTGGCTTTTTTTTTTTCGCCGTGGAATGTTTGAACTGCTTGAATGGATGTACACTACAACGTGGCTAGCACACTAAGAGAGAGAGCAGTGGGTCTTTCCTGCCACCATTTCTTCATCATTGAAATGAACAGTAACGACAAAAAAACGGTGCTACTAACAGCATGTATACGCGTAGATGCGCTCTAGTATGGTGAGCGGTACGTTCTGTTTCGCGTGCTTATCGTGTTTACTAGAGCCAGCTTGTTAGAAAGGGAGATCGAACTTCTTGACGATTCGTTGGGAACTGAGAGGGATGGGGAACCTGCGCGAGGTGGGATGTTCTTTCTCGGCGGTAGCGGTGGACGGGCAAACGAAAGTTGTGAGAAGTCTGTGGCATCCAGTCTTCGCTGGACTGCTTTCAGCTGTCGTGGGCCCTTCGCTGCTCCTCTATTTTTTTATTTTCAGTCCTTGCGTGATTGTGTGACTGTGTCTTAAATGAACTTAAGTCAGCTGCACCATGATGAAATGTTTCGCTTTTTCTCTCCACGCTTCCGCGAGTGATAATGCCCTCATTTTTTCCTTTGAGTATGAAACCCGCATATATATATGTATATATTTATGTATATGTGCACTCACGTGCAAATATCTACGCTTACACTTCCTTTCTGCTACATGCACAGAATATCTCTCGAGCAACATCATTGTCGCAGCTATCAGCCATACTCGCATTAGAAAATAAATACATAGTTCACAGCAGCGGTAACCCAAGAAAAAAAAACAGTGTCGTGCACTTTTTTACATTCTAAGTCTGCGTTGCCTTCATCATTGACCTTTTTCTTATTGTAGCTCTCTCTTCAGCTTCTTCTCCCAACTGCCCAAACGCAAAGACAAGAGAACAATTGCTGCCCAGCTTCGCGCTGCAGATACATCGCTCAAGACGAAGCTTCCGCGCAGTACGCACCTTCGCAACCTCATGCGCGCGATCTTCGCCCTCGCCGTGGTCGCCACGCTGCTCTTCGCGGTCAGCACCCTTGTCGTTGCAGAGCCTGAGGTGACAGACAAGGTCTTCTTCGACATCACGATCGGCGATGAGCCGGCCGGCCGCGTTGTGATTGGCCTCTTCGGCAAGGACGTGCCCAAGACAGCCGAAAACTTCAAGCAGCTGTGCACGGGCGAGAACGGGTTTGGTTATAAGGGCTCCATTTTCCACCGCGTGATTCAGAACTTCATGATTCAGGGAGGCGACTTCACCAACTTCGACGGCACCGGTGGCAAGTCCATCTACGGCCCCAAGTTCGCCGATGAGAACTTCAAGATCAAGCACTTCGTTGGCGCCCTCTCCATGGCCAACGCCGGATCGAACACGAACGGCTCGCAGTTCTTCATTACGACGGCCGCAACGTCATGGCTTGATGGCCGCCACGTTGTGTTTGGCAAGGTGGTGGAGGGGATGGACATCGTCCGCCGCATCGAGCGCAGCAAGACGAACAGCCGCGACCGCCCTGTGAAGACCGTGAAGGTCGCAGACAGCGGCTTGGTGGAGTAGGCGATGAGAGAGATAGATAGAGATGGCTTCTGTGCTCTCAGGCATCTCTGTTTTTATTTTTCTTTTGTGTTTCCTCTCGTCGATGTCGACGGCGCGTATCGCCTTTCTTTACACCACAGGTGTGCGGCATCTGGCATCCATAGCATCCCTTGCAGGCGTAGAGTTAAATTCTGAAAAGCACCGGAGAGAATTCGCAATGTTGTGGTTATCGTTTTTTTTCTGAATTGCGTCACCGCGGGTGCGTGCCTTTGTGTTTGCCGCACTCGAGGAAGTGACACCCCCAATTGTGTTTCTTTTTCTCTACGAACGGCAATTAGGTAGTGCACCCTTGTTTTTGTTTTTATTACTCTATTCTCCGTTTTGTTTTGGGCTTTCTTGTCGAGTCGGTACAACTGAAGCGTTGATAAATAGGCTGAGATGTGCTTGCACAAACGTTGGTGTCCCAGGCGACGCGAGCAGAACAACAAACGAACGAGAGAAGTTCACAGGAGACGCCAGCTGTAGGTGGTTTGGGGAAGTGCATGCCCATTGTGCATCGCCTCTCTGTGCGCATATTCCCCTTGTGATTGATCAAAAGACAACAAAAAAGAAAGCGTTGGAGTATTTGCTTGAGTGGATTGCGTATCACTGCAGTATGCGCCTGCTGTGCGTCTCGGTTTGTGGGTGCGAAAGCATTGGAGCGGAGTCAACGCCGGTTTCGTGGCGGCTTCCACGGCGTGTACTTTGTACGTTAAACTTCGTTCCTTGTACTGCCTCGCTTTCAAAAATATTCACACTTCCTCACATCGTCCTTCCTCGCTGATCAGCTGCATTACAACGCAGCCACTACAGAATTTTCCGGCACGCATTCACCCGCAAGCCGTCACACAGGAAGCTCGAAGGCGTAGGAGGATACCTGAACTCCGTTTGCTTTGCCTTCGCAGCTTTTGCCTGCAATTTAGAGTCTGTGAGCAACACTTAGAAAGATTAAACAAAATATATATAAAGTGAGACACGCACATACTAATAATCCATAAGAAACGTTTCTCTTCACTCTACAAACGCTTTCTCGAGTAAAGCGTTTTTTTTTTTTTGGCTCCTTCCAGCTCAAAGAAAGTACGCATTGCTGCTGTAAGTGGAGGAGACGCCGTTGGCTCTCTCTGCATCTTGACGCGCTACAGCAACAACGACAGCAACGAGCAGGCTCGCGTCAAAGAGAAAAACTACAACCGAAAGAGTCCATCAGAATTGCATCAACGGCCACACAGTGAGAACAAAGCAGCTCGCATTGCTTGCCCACACACACACACCCACGCACGCACATACTCAACAAGCACTCAACGCGTTAGAAATTCCCCCTCAATGCGTTATTCTTACTACAAGAAGCTCATCGGCGAGGAGCAGCGCCGGCGTGGGGCGTACTACGGCCCTCAAGCCCGCACACGTCAGCTGACGATCCTCACACTTCTCTTTATGGGATTGTACGCTGTGTGCACGTTCAACATCTGGCGCAACCCCCGCCCGGTGCATCATGTGTGGATCGACGGCGTACTGGTCGAGGTCATCGAGGAGAACTGGATTGATCACGCTCGCGGCGGTCTCTTCTACGTGGGTCTGGGCTGCGCGGCGCTGCTGGGCCTACTGCGTCTCTTCACCACCGTGCCAACCTCAGACAAGGAACGCGCGCTGAACACGGCTGCGTGGTCGGCGTTGCCCAAGCCGCACAGCACAAAAGAGGGACGCGGCATGGCGGCAAGCCGTTACGCACCGACAGACATTTCAACGATTGCGGTGCCCTCGTGGGCTCGTCGGCGAGGTGCAGAGAAGGAGCAGCCCAACGTCGCTAGCATGGAGGGCCTCCAGCGCAGTGGAACTGCTGCTGCTGCAGCTGCCATGGACCAAACACGCGCCTTCGATGCACGACGCCCGATGCGCTCGGACGCGGACCTTAACTTATTCTTAGCCTACGAGAACGCGCAGGCGCAACAGCAGCAGCAGCAGTTGCGGTTCTCACCCCGTGACAGTGCAGCCTTACGCTACCGCGGCGGTGCGGAGAGCGGCCGATATCCAAGCGACGTGGACGCCGCGGGGCGCGATGTGCTGAGTGTGCGCTACGATGTTCGGGGCACGCAGCGCGACCATCGCGGCCAGCCCACTGCTGCAGCGGATGCCGCCACCACAAAGGCGTACGCCTACGGTACCGGGGCGCCGCTCATCACACTGCCGTGGGGTGAACTGGGCATCGCGCACCTCGAAGAGGCTCTGCAGCGCACACGGGAGTGGATCAGCGACGTCTGCCGCAAGCTTGTCGATGATGTGGACCAGTGCGATCGCTGGTTCAACGAGCACCAGTGCGAAGCCTTCGACTGCCACCACTCCCTGCACGAGTTGTTGCCCGCGCCAGCACCAACGGCAATGGCCGCCCCGCAGGCCAGACCGGGCGGGTGGTGGGGCGGCGCCGCTGCCACCGCGCCTGCCGCGGCTCCCGCAGCCCCGCAGGTAGAGACGAAGCTGACCGCTCTGCTGCGTGAGAAGGCACGCTGCCGGCAGTCGCAGCAGGGCATGCAGGAGCTGGACACGGCACTGCGTTACGACCAGCGACTGGCACTAGAGGCGCGCCTGGACATCAGCGGCACCTTCCCCTCCTCCTCCCTCGCCCCGCCATCTAACGCGGAGCTGACCGCCACACGCGAGTACGTTGTGGAGCGTCTGCGGACCTTCGCCAAGCAGCGCCTGCTCGTCTCCTACAACCCCAGCGGCGGCGACGGCGAGACGTGGCGCACCGGCTACCCCTGCGACGCCCACCTCCTCCTCCACGTCCTCCGTCTCTCCGTCAAGGGGCTGAGTGCCTATGTGGCCTTCGGCTACCAGGCAGGCACGCAGTCGCAGGAGCTCGCGCTGTACGTCGGGGACACCGGGGAGCCGTACTTTTACATCCGCTTTCGGCAGGGCGGCAGTGAACGGCTGCTGTCGACGCGGCAGGGGCCCACGTCGCTGATGGAGGCTATCTTAGCCTTTGCCGCGGTGATTCACACGTACTACCGCGATGTCTTTGGCGGCCTTCGCGGCGCTGTGGACTTGGCGGAGAATGGCCTGCTGAAGGTCGTGACGGAGAGCCGCCGAGCGCCTTGGAGTGGTGGCTTTGAAGGCGAGTGGTGAGCTGCACTGTGGCCTGCACAGGGATGTGTGATGGCGCGTCTCTGCCTGCCCTCGAGATCACTTCGCTTCTCAGTGATGGTGTAATTCTCTTGTTTCTCTTTGTTTTGTTTGTCGCGGCTGTTCGTTGTTGCTTGTTGAATTCCCTTTAGGTGACGTTGCTCCCGTTCCACCTTATACATATATATGCGTGTTTGTGTGCTATTTTATGATACCTCACCTGGCCGCCTCTGTGACCGCCTTGTAGCGGCGACATCCACGTCCAGATACTCAACCTCAATCTGAAGAAGACAGTAGCCGAATGCAACGGCTGGTTTTTTTTTTCTCCATTTCCTTCGACCAAAAATCGATAAATTGGTGAACAGCATAAAGAGAATTGAAAATGTCAGAGAGGCCGCCACCTGGCTGCATGTTGGTGAACGTGTGTTTGCGCCACGGTGCTGATTACTTCAGGGTTAAAACGACCTTCGCGCCATGATGAACAGGTCTTTTGTGCTTTGCCTTTCTTTCGATGATGTCTCGCTGAAAGGGGAAGGAGAAAGAGCGATCTCTCTCTCTCTCTGGTGCTGGCCTTGCGAACTATTGTCGTCTGCTTAGTTTTATTAGATATCTCTGCCGTATTATTGTCAAATCTCTCTCCCTCACTCGATACATTTCCTTTTGACCGCACAAAATCTACAAAAGTAAAAGCGAACACGACTTCCAGTATAACATACATTAAATTCTATTTTTCCTTTTTCTTCTTTACTCCAGTGCCTTGACATCACATCGAATTCTATACATACATTCGTTTTATCTTATCTCTTTTCATCCATCTCTCTCTCTCCTAAATTCACTCTCTTTTCCTCTTATAAACTTCTTTGGGCTATTTTTCTTCGTTTTGCGTTGCACGGGTAGAGCGTCTCTTAGCTTGTGCTCCTAGCAACGCTGGGGGGTTATACACAATAATCTTTCCGTATACATTGAATCTTGTTTCCTTTTCATACCTTTCTCTTCTGTACACTCGGGGCACCGTTATAACTTCGTGTATTCCCCCCGAACCTGTGCTGGGCTGCTGGTCTCTCTCTCTTGGTTTTCTTTTTTTTTTGTTGCTTCTTCCACCCCACTTCCTGATCTGTTGTTGCGTACCTTATCATCCTCATCATCATCATGACGAACGGCTCTCTCCACCCAAAGGAGGAGGCGCAGAAGGACGTCGTGGACCTCGAGCAGGTGGCCCAAGTCCGCGTCCCAGGCGACAACTTCGACACCGCCCCGTTGCCCGGTGCCAAGCCGGAGACGCAGATGGAGCCGCAGGATCAGATGCCACGCCAACAGACGGCCTCCGTGAGTCGCGGCTTTCAGATTCAGGGTTCGGTGGCCGACTTCGATCCCGGCACGCTGCACACCGGCAGTGTTGCCGGCAACTTTGCCCTGCCTCTGTCGTGGCGCAAGCTGAACTACAGCGCTGGCAAACTCCAGATTCTGCGTGGACTGACGGGCACAGCGCTGCCTGGCCGGTGCCTTGCGATTCTCGGTTCATCCGGTGCGGGCAAGACGACGTTCCTCAACGCCATCTGCGACCGTCTTTCAACGGACGGCCAGATGAAGCTGTCGGGTCGTCGTCAGCTTGGCGACGTGGAGTTTGAACGCCACTTCCGGAAAGCGATGGGCTTCGTTACACAGGATGACATCATCTCGCCACTTTCGACGCCTTACGATGCGCTGTGGTTCTCGCTGCGCACGCGTCGTGGGACGGACCGCGAGGAGACCGAGGCACGTGTTCAGGAGGCGTTGGATGTCCTGCGTTTAGAACACTGCCGCGCTACAAAAGTGGGTATTCCCGGCCTGGAGGCTGGTCTCTCTGGTGGTGAGCGCAAGCGCTGCAACATCGGCATC
>JASAOD010001913.1:0-93143 GCA_030849845.1 Crithidia brevicula
TCCGTGCGCTGAAGCGTGCCAGTGACGAGTTCCAGAACGAACACAACGCGGCCGACGACGCTGAGCTGCAGGCCATCGATGGCGGCGTGCATGCACCGGCCGATGAACGCCACCCGAGTGGCGAAGAAATCAACTCTGCGGCTCAGCGCAACGGCGAGGTCTACGGTGACATGGTCGCTACTGACAAGCTACGCGCTAACGCTGCCGATGCGGACGCAACGGAAGAGGGCTCCAAGGGCGATGAGGTGTCTGCCATCCCCGAGGACGTGGCGGACAGCGACAGCACCATCGATGACCGCAACCTGACCACGGCGGAGCAGATGCAGCGTACCAAGGCGTGGCCGATTATGAAGATGATCTGGCCCGTGATGCTCGCGTGCTTCATTAACTTCTTCGTCACACTGCTGGTATTGCCCTCCCTCATCGTTCCGATCGACCGCGCGGACAATTGGTTCTCCACCATTGCAATTCTGCTGAACAACTGCAGTGATGCCTGCGGCCGCCTCTTATCCACGCTGAGCTTCCTGTGGCCTTCCCGCAAGGTGTTGCTGATCTGCGTGACGTGCCGTCTCATCTTCATCCCTCTCGCTTTCCTGTGCATCTACCACTACATCCCTGGGCACGCCGCCCCTTACGTTTTTTTCTCACTGTTTGGCCTCACCAGCGGCTTCTTTGGAGCCACATCGATGGTGCTCGGGCCGATCGATCCCCGTCTCCGCACGGAGGGTCAGCGTGTCATGGCGGGTCAGCTCATGGGTTTGTCGCTGCTTGCTGGTGCGTCCGTGTCTGTTTTTCTTGCCTTGCTGATCGTGCTCTTCCTGCCCTAAAGACACGATGCAATGGTCTCCGCACACACACGCAGACACACACGCACGTGCGGTGCGAGGGAAGAAAACCGGGGTGAAAGAAGTAAGAAGGGCACCTCGAAGTTGAAACGTACGTGGACTTTCCACGCATGATGTTTCGTTTTATTTGTAGTCTCACCTTTTCTTTCCTCGTTTGATGTTGTGATGCTCCGTTGCTTCTGTTCTTTTTCTTTTTTAAATTTGTTTTAGCTTCTAACTTTCTTCCCGCGATGTCGGGGGTTGAAGAGGGACACAGTGCTGAGATCCTTATTCGAGAATGAAGCGATCTTCCTTTTGCATATGTGAAACTTATTTCGTCATTTATACTCTGATTGTGAGTCATGGTCTTTTTTCTATCTATTTCTATTGTCACTTTTGTTACTAATTTTGTTTTCCGCTTCTATTCCTTTGTTTTTTCGTTCACCTTATCGATCAACTGGACAAGGTGTTTCTTTTAAGAGTTGTTTTTCTTCGTTGTTTAAAAAGCTGCGTGCCTGCATCGAGTCCATTTCTTACTTGTCTCGACCATCTCTTGTGTGGTGCAGAAGGCACCGCGTTGTACGACACACAGACATGCACCACAGAGTATTTACTACTCTCTAGGAAAGGCCATTAAAGCGGCTGCAAGCCATGCCGATAGTAGCAGTAGCACTCGAGCAGCCTCTCTATTCTAATAACCGACTATATATATATATCTATACATGTACCTATGATTGGCTCGTTGTTGCTGTGATTCGCATGGAAAGGGCTTTGGGGGGTTGAGAGACACGAAAGGAGAGCAACATCAGACACTTTTTCTTTTACCCTTTCAACTATGCCTCCTGCAGCCCCACCTACTCGCTTGTTGGTGTCATCTTTTTGTAGTCTTGTGAGCACCGTCACGCAGCAACGCACCGGGATGCCGAAAATGAAAACAACGTAAATGAGAAGCGAGCAGTACGAGTGGCGCTGCCTCCTTCATGGCCAGGTGATATCGGCACGGAGGGCAACGCAGATTTGTAACAAGATTTGCACCGACTGTGACGAAGGTCCGCGCTGGCGTGCAGAAGGCAGAGAAAGGAAGAAGAGAAGAAAAGCAAAAAGCAATCTTAGTGCTAACGACGAGGCTTGAAGAGCTCGACGAAGGAGGAGTGCGTCTGTAGGCGTGCGTGCGTATGTGTATACGCGGGTGCGAAAGTAGCAGAGCAGAAGGGATAATGGAAATAAACTTGTTGAGTAGCTTCGTCCGCAAAACTGCGCGAAAAAGGTTTCGAAGCGAAATACAAAAAAGTGGGTAAATGGGATGGGTTTCTGTGAGCTGCTCGTGTTTTAGTCGCCTCCCCGAAGTTAAAGGTTACCTCCCCCTCTTTCTTACCGTTTCTTATATTTGTTTTTTATTTTTTGCATAAGCTGTTATAAGTGTCTTCAAGTGCAAAAAAGAAAAAATAAGAGAGGCCAGTTTTGATAGATCCTTGTGGTCTTCGTTCTCTTCCTTTTTTTTTTCTCGTCTCGGTGTACGCAATTGACTAAGGGATCTCTTCCTCTTTAAAATATGTTTTTCTTTGGCTGCGTATACATGTGGTTGCTGTGATTTTATTCCCGTTTCTTGTTGTCCTTCACCTTTCACATGCTTAACACTATTCTATTTTTCTTTTTTTTTTTCACTATTCAAGGCTTCGTTATGAACGCTGCTTTCCCCTCTTGCGTAAAGATGTCTATGGCAAGTAAAGTCGGAAGACGTGCACAGTCACGCAATAAAAAAGTGTTGATTAGAGACGACGTTGGACTTAAAAGGGGAGATTATTAAACCCTCGAAATGAGGGGCCCTCATTTTCTGAACTAGCGGAAAAGAAACGAAAAATGAATCCTGATTGTGACCAGAGCCCATCCCCTCTACCTTCTCTGTCTTTGCAACCGATATGGATGCGTCTGTGTGCGAGAGGAAGACGTTCAGGGAAGATGGAGGGAAGGAGAGGGGAGGCACACATGCGTATTGCGCTTTCTGTCTGTGCCGGGGAGCAGAGGGAAACCAAAAGCGCGCTACTCGGAGGTGAATGGCGAGGGGCGCTTCTGAGTGTTGCGCTCTTCCTGCAATGCGGCCTGCCAGACGCGACAATGGCACACGTGAGGAGACGTTTTCATTGTGGTTTTGGGGCTCACAGCGCCACACGCAGTGAGCCTCTCCCGTACTCCGTAGTTTGAGGAAGATGTGGTCTCATATCTTTTTTCTTCTGCACGCACTTCTTCACTCTTGGCAACCTCTCAACTCCTTGTACTAAATACAAAAATATATATATATTATTTGCGCTTTCTTGCATTAATGAAGTACATCCTAGCGTAGCTTTAGTTTTTTTTTTCTTTTCTTTTTATTGTTCCCTTTTGTGTCTCGCTGTGTGGGTTCGTCGCCTGAGTAGGATCTTTCCTCCTCTCTTTTCCCTACCTTTATCGCCCATAAGACACATACACAAACACCGATACACGCACGTACACTTAAATAATTAGAGAAAGAAATAAAAAATGCTTCGCTTCACATCGAATTGCTTTGCCAGTAAGGTGACGGCGGGTAACGCCAAGAACCAGGCTGGTTCTCCCCGACAGAAGGCAACGATCTTCCACGTCATACCCGGCACACCGGTGACCCCGGTGGAGAAGCTGAAGGATCAGCGTCGTCGATACGGTCAAGATCGCTACTCTCGTCAGCCCGAGTACCGCCCAGGCCGCAACGTGCGCATGGACCCCAATACCTTTACGCTGTACGCCACCACCAAGGGTGTCATGACCATCCGCACCTCGCGCATCAACCCTTCGTACAAGTGGCTCGATGTGGAGCCCGACATTCAGAAGGTGTTTCGCACGCGGCAGATGCGGGCGGCACTGGCGGCGCGCGGGCAGGCGTCGATGATGGTAAAAGACAATCCGCACTACGTGAATGAGCTGGATCGGCTGGAGGAGCCGCACTGGCGCGAGCGTGTGATGACGACGGCGAAGGCGACGGAGCGCTTTAAGGACCCGAATCTGCTCTCGCGTGGGCTTGTAGAGTCGTTGCGTCCCCTTAGCCGATACACCTACGAGTAAGCAGAAACAGATAAACAAAAAGAAAGAAGCGAAAGCAGGTAGAGGGATCGTTTTGGAAAACAGCATTCTTTAGGGGTATTTAGCCTGTCCTTAACCCTTTCATGCTTGTCTGTCTTAGTGTGTGTGTGTGTGTGGCTGTTCTGCCCGCTGACGCGCTCTTGCTCATGCGGTCTTTTTTTTTGTCTGGGTGTGTCGTGTGCTGCTTCACAGCTGAGTGAACAGTTGCCGTTGTTGTTTTTGGTTTGGCTTTCGTTTCGCTGTCAACCGCATGTTTGCTTCTTCTCATATTGCTTGAGGTTTTTCCCTTACAATTGCTTTTTGCGATCTGTCTTTGATGTCCTTTGGGTTTGGCGCACATCTGTGTGGCGTAGGGAGAAAAAGAGAGGTGTTTTTCCTTCCATCATCGCCCATTTCACACAAACACAAAAAATAATAATAATTACGGCACATCAAGCGTACTGTCAAGAGATCACATTATGACTCCGACCTCTATTATTTTGCTCTTTCCGACTTTGAAGGGGGAAGTCTCAACTGCACAGCGTTGTTATCGGGAGTGCGGCATCCCCACTATCTTTGCGCACAAAAATAAAAGAGGGAACGAATTATTTTGAACCAAGTCATCACGCAAGTTTGCTTGCTTGTGAGCAAAATGTTGGTAGCGCGATAGTGGCACGTACTTGACGGTTTTTGGGAGCCTAAAATGAAGTTGTTAAAGTCAAATTTTGTTACAGATGAATCACTGCATAAAGTTTGGAATGGAGTTAAGGCCTTTCACACTCAATCTCTCTTCTCACCTTCTCTCTCCTGTTATGAACGCGTTTTTGTGTTTTCAACCGCGTACTTTTGTGTCTCGTCGTTCTAGCCAACATAGCAGCGTGTACACCAATAAAATTGTTGTGTTGTGTCTTCAAATACATACTATCTCTCGCGTGTCTGTGCCGCCTACCGGTTGCTCCCACTCGCAACTACCGTGACATCACCTTCTTCTCTCACTCCCTAGGTGATCGCAGGTCCCCCAAATCAAGAAACACATAAAGGCACAAGTTGTCTCAGACTTGAACAGGCAGGTAAAAGAAAACACACTCAAGCAACAACACCAGCAACAAAAACAAAACATCTAGTAACATATCTATAAACAAAGAAAAACAAACAAACAAAAAAACACTTTCATCATGCCCGTTCGTCGCTACGGTGGCCGTTACAACAACTCCTCCTCCGGGGTGTCAGGTGCGCTGAACCCAGAAGCTCTCCACGCACCGTCAAAGGCGTCCTCGCACCGCGACCCCACCTCGCAGGATCCGAGCTACGAGCACGATCAGCCTCAGCAGCAGCAGCAGCAGCAGCACTACCGCAACGAAGAGGACGCACGTGAGCACAGCGTAGAGGTAGAGGTGGAGGTGGAGGTGATCGAGGATAAGGCACCAGGCCGTCCGCACGTGACCTACGCTGACCCGTCCGCCCCGTCCTCCCCGTCCCACGTCAGCGCGGCATTGCCAAGCTACACGTTCCACACCAGTGAGCACCAGGAGGACATTTACGATGCCCTCAAGGACCTGCTCCCGCTGCCAGAGCTGCAGGAGCCGCGGCGTGTGATCGAGTACGCCGAGGCCTCGCTGGCCGACTCCCTCTATCGCATCATCGACAACAATGACATTATCATGGTTGCCGGTGCTTTCTTTGGTGACGAGGGCAAAGGGAAGACGGTGGACGCCGTCGCACACCACCCCCTGTGCACCTGCATTGCCCGCGTGAACAGTGGCGAAAACGCGGGCCACACCGTCTTCGACAAGAAGGGTCGGAAGTTTGTCTTCAACCTCGCCCCGTCCGGCCTCTTGTCGGCGGACAAGCGCAACTACATCGGCCCCGAGTGTGTGATGGACCCTGTGAGCTTCATGGAGAAAGAAATCGTTCAGCTCATTGACGCCGGCATCGAGTACAACGACCGCCTCTTCATCGGCAACGTGTGCATCGTCACGCCCTACCACAAGCTGCTTGATTTGCTGGGGTCAGCGCCGAATTCGTCCACGCTGAAGGGCATGGCCCCGGTGCACGGCAGCAAGGTCACCAAGCGTGGCATCCGCCTCGACCACATCTTCAACGAGGAGAGCGTGCTCCGCCAGCGCCTGGCCAAGGACATGGACACTTACCTTGGTCTGCTGAAGGTGAACCACATGACCGACGAGGACGTCGTCCGCCGCTGCCACGAGGAGAACAGTGACGGCGTGATGCGGGTGCCCGACTACGTGATCGACTTCGCTGGGGCGAAAGACAAGATCGGCTTTCTCGTCCAGCTCTACCGCGAACGCGTCCGCGAGAACCCGAAGTTTCCGCCGCGCTGCGACGCCATTCACGAGTTGCGCGCTGCGATCCTGCGCGGGGAGAAGGTGCTGCTCGAGGGCCCGCAGTCGTACTGGCTCAGCAATGCCCGCACGAAGTTCTGGGAGAGCACCACGTCGGCCGACACCACCGCCGCTGGCCTGCTCGCGGCCTCGCAGCTCAACTTTCAGCAATTCCGCTCGGTGGTGCTGAACGTGCACAAGGCGCCTGGGTCCAGCCGTGTGGGGATTGGCGCCTGCCCCAGCAGCTTCGTCCCGCAGGACTTCTTCAGCGCGCAGAACATCAAGACCCTGCGCGACCTGCACCCGGCCACCTGTGTGAACTTCGAAAAGATCCAGCACCAGCTCTTCTCTGAGGGCTTCCCGTTTGCCAACGACCCGGCCAAGCACAACGGCATTATGTGCCCGGTGGAGTACTCGGATGAGACGGGCACCTACAGCATTGGGGTGGCCATGGCCATTGCTTCCGCGCAGCACCACGGCGAGTGCGGCGCCGTCACGAAGAAGCCCCGTGTCTGCGGCTTCTTCGACTGCGTCCTCCAGCACGAGGTGAACAGCGTGCAGGGCCCGTACCTCACCATCTCCGCTCTGGACCGCGGGGATGAGTACGACAAGGTGGGGCTGACCATCGCCTACGTCTACTACAGCCCAGAAGGGAAGCAGGTGGATGTGAACGGGTACGTGTACAAGAACGGCGACATCATCCGCGCCGGTGACCCGGTCCCTAGCGAGGCAGCGCTGTACCACTGCCACCCCATCGTGAAGCTCATCGATGGCTGGCGTGGCAGCCCCATTGCGGCATCGAAGCGCCGCCGTAACCAGCCCCTGCCCCGTGGTGTGTGTGAGTTTCTGACCACGGTGGAGTACTTTACAGGGTGCAAGGTGCTCTCCATCGGGAACGGGCCCAACGGCGACGATATCATCTACCTGCGGCAGTAGACGAGCACGCACAAAGCCACCGCTGCACCACACGCACACACCAACACCCACAAATTAAGCGCGGGCAATTAAAAATCAAAAAAAAAAAATAGACATATAGTGAAGGGAGGGAGAAGGGATGGCAAGGAGGGAAAAAAAAAAAGGAAGCTAAATGAAATCAAAAGCGCTTCTAACACACTTAACAACAATCGATGCGTACAGATTCAACTCTTCCTGGACCATTGAGGGCCTAATTGTTTTTTTTTTTTCGTGCGTTCTCGTTTATGGGTTTTTTTTTCTAAATGAGAAGCTCTCTCTCTCTTCAATTGATTGCGCGTCTACTTGGTGGTTTTTGCGTTTATGTAACGGCACAAATAAGCGAGAAGTAATGGAGCAGCACCAAACAAAAGTAGGGAGATAAGAGAGATGAAAGAAGGCTATCTACACTTGTTTTTTTCTTACCCTTAGTTGCCCACCAAAGAAGTTTTAGAAGGGCAAATGTTGACACTCACCTTTAAACATTTTCATTTTCATTTTTGGTGCAGTTTCTGTTTTGATTGTTGTGTGTGTGTGTGTGTGTGTGTGTGTGCGCGCGTTTGTGCGTGTGTGCTTGCGTCATGTCTTCGTCCTTCTTCTTGCGCTTCATAACAGGCGGTTTTATTTCATTTTAAGGCGCGTCTCTGCGTGTGTGCAAGACAAGCTTATAAGCGCTGTTTAGCTCGCTCTGTTTCCAGAAAAAAATATTAAAAATTAAAGAGATGTAATCGCAGCGCTTCAGGGTCTCGTCATGTATGTTTAAAAACGTCCATCAAGTGTTTGCTTTAAAAAAAAAAAAGGCTTCTATTATTCGCTGTTATTTTGTGTGTAGGCTTGCTTTTACTTCAATACGTATCGGAAAGGTGCCAGCTCTCCCCTCGATGGCACGGTGTATGACTACTCGGTAGTCCTTTTAATGTTGATGTTGATGATGGTGTTTTGTAGGTCTACATGTTTCCTTTTCTCTTTCCCTTCTAACGTCCGAAAGCAAAACAAAAGGGGGAAGTGTCGCATCTTCCTTTTTTTTCTTCTTCCAAATAGAGGAAAAAAGGATTATCTTTGTGTCTTGGGACAGGAGGGTAGCGACGGGGAAAGGTATTTAAAAACACTAGTAATGTACACAAATTGTAGTTCTTTCAGAGAAAGGCATGTATCATCTTGACGTTTCGCAAGCGTGCAGACACACACACGGTCCTCACAGTGAATCTTGACGTCAGAAAATGTCATTTTCTTTTCATCCTCCCTCCTCTTTTTTCGTTTTCTTTGATTATTGCGGTGTTTTCTTATATTATCGGACGAAAGTGATATCGGCAAGGAGGCAGAGAGGATGAAAGAAATGTGCATCGCAGCGTCTCTTTTCGCACCTGTGGCGAAGTGCTTTAATGCAAAAGAAAAAGAAACTCAACAACAACAAAAAAAGTGTATATATGTAAACAATTTATATCCAAACGAAGACGTAGATCAGGCAGGGGCTTGTTTTTTTTTCCCCGGGCACAGGAACATGTGTTATAGAAGCAGATACGTTGTATTCTTCATCTCCGCGATGCGTCTGGTGTCTCTCAGCAAAGTGCGAGTCGCCAGGGTTTGCGAGGACGGCGTTACACCACGCGACGCTCAGGCTATGAGAGGGATAAGCTTCATGGAAGTGGTAAGTATAGGATCAGCAACAACGCCGCAGAAGAGTCTCACAAGCTTTTTTTCCAGTTTTTTCCTCACTTTGACGCGCCGATACGAAACGTATGATGTGCTTTTTTTTCGAGACTGATAGAGAAAAACACACGAGCCACTTGTGCTCATGTGGGTCACTTTCATCCCCAGCCTGCTCTCTCTCTCTCTTCCACCTGCATGTGTTCTCTCATTGTCTTTTCTCCTTTTCTACCTTCATCTCTCTCTCTTTCTCACTGTGTGTGTGTGTGTGTGTGTTTGTGTGCTCTCCAAACAAACAAAAAACGTTTGATGGCGCCGCCTGTGACATTGTGAATGTGGTCAACCGCTTAATTTAAAAAGGAGAGAAACATCACCCTTTTTTTCATCTCTCTCTCTCTCTCTTATCAGAGCACAACCCCTTTTCACCTACTCTCTCATCCATAGAAACAGTCTTGTACTTGCACTATTCTTGCTCTTCTTCAGCTGGTTCCTACAGCTCTTAAATTTTTTTTCCCCCGCTGAAAACCAAGGTTGAACAAAACACAATGGCTGACTACGAGACAGAGGACAACGCGGACCAGAACAGCGCGCTGAGCAGCGACAGCATCCAGGAAGACGTGAGCACCCTGCTGCGCACAAAGCTGGCGAGTGAGCAGTGGAATCCGGCGAAAGTGGATGGCTGGGTGGAGGACGTGGTGACGTCCGTGTTAAAGGAGCTGTCGGAGCTGAAGAAGCCTTACAAGTTTATCGTCACCTGCGTGTTCATGCAGCGCACCGGCGCCGCCCTGTCGACTGGATTTATTAGCCTGTGGGACAACACACGGGATGGGATGGTCCACGTACCATTTGAGAACGATTCCTTCCATTGCCTCGTGACGGTGTACTTTCTGAAGAACGACTGAGTTGTGGCGTGCTGCAGAGGGAGTTGGAGCGGACCCGAAGAATCCTTTTATTTATTATTATTTACGTCTCTGTGTCTTCTGGTTTGTGTTTTCTGGGTCTCTTTGTTTGTGTGTTTCTGGTGATGACTCCCTTTTCCTATATTTTATGTGATGTCCATGTAAGCGATTCCGCTTTTGTGGCAATGTTGTCGCGGATATGATGTAAAGTACTTGCCGCGACACTTCTTTATTCTTTTTTTTTTTTGCTGGTTTGCTTGTTTGTTTCCTCGTCTCACCTGTGTGTATGTGTGTGTGTGTGTGTGGTGTTTATGTGTGCGCACGGGTGTCTTCGCGAATAGCACAGCAGTTGGGGCAACGGTTGGAGAGAGGAAGGTTCTTTGTCTTTCTTTTGGCCATATGACTGAATCGAAATCCCCGGCCTCCCTCATTTGCTTTTGTGTAATTATCGAGTACGCACGCATAGCTACACACAGGACGATCCTTCACGCATAACAAGAACAAAAAGACCCCCAAAAAGACGCATACGCGTTATATCAACAAGAGAAAAGCGCGTTAGCTTACGCTATGCGCGACAAAGTGTATCGTACAGTGCAGCTTTCCTCCTCCTCACCGAGTGGTCGTTTTTTCTAGATGCGCCAATGCTACAGCAGCATCTTGATGCTCAAGGAAAAAGAAAAGACAAGAAAGGGGGAAAGGGAGAGAAATGAAAGTGAGGGATGGAAAACCTTGAAAGGTTGTAGACGAGTAGCGTGTGTAAGTGTGTGTGTGTGTGTGTGTGTGTGTGTGTGTGTGTGTGTCTGTGACGACCTCAGCTTGAAACGCTGCTGTGCAGAGCTTTCAAAGACCAACAATCTCTCCTCTCCTCTCCAACCTATCCTGTCCTCTTTTCTTGACCTGCATTCCTCTCCCTTTTTCTTCTTTTTTCTTCATTTTTTTGTTCGTCTTGCCTTTCGCCTCAAACCTCACCGGTTGTGCCTCCTTTCCACTCGTCGCTGTTGCGTTGGGCGATATACATGCAGTCCCATTACGCCGTTGTGTTATTCTGAGGTGGAAAGAAAAATAAAAAGGAAACATCAGTCACTTCTCTTTTTTTTTTTTTGAAACGCCTTCTAGTGCGGCAGATGCGTGCATCATCAAAACTGTTATGCCGGGTTGGCTTCTCGGCATCTCCGTCGGGACTTTCCTCCTGGCGCTTCGGCGTCTCCCCACCGTTGCGAGATTCCAGCGCACTCCGACGTGTTGGCTGTGTTCTTCTTGACACACAGCAGCGCACCCTCGCGGCTGCATCCACGACCACTCGCGCAGTGCGCAGACGAAGTAGCAGCGATACGACTGTCGGGCTGGACGCCGCGGAGTTGCTCTTCGTCGATGAAAGCGAGGACAACGCCTACACCTCTTCAAACGCATCGGCCAGTGCAACAGGGCCGTCTGAGTACACAACGGACCCGCTGCCTGAACCGGCTTCAGAGGACGCACGTGCAGCCTTGCAGAAGCGTCGCGATCTATTTGCGCGCTGCACGGAGCTCCACGACGTGGCGCAGGCGGAGCTGCGCGCCGAGGTGGCGCGTGACATGCAGGACGGTGTGGCCGCCGTGCCCCCGCTGGCCCCTGCTGGATGGCGCGTGCTTCACCCAACCGGGTCGAGCTACTTCACCATGTCCCGTGTCACAAAGGGCGGCTACAGCGACAGCAGCCGTGGTGTGGATGTTACAGCTGCTGGTGCGTCAAGGGCAAGCTCAACTCCGCGGTATCAAAGCGTGCATGACATGATGTCCGGCCACCCCAGCCACCGCCGTCTATCTTCGTCCCCAGACAAGACCGCAGTGACGGGGCAAAACAACACCCGCCTTCTGCGCGATAGGGACGACCTTCACGCTGGCCGAAGTGGTAGTGGTCGTGGTGTGTGCTACGCCCGCTCCGATGTGCACGTCACGGTCTTCGCCCCTTTCCGCACGCTGGACCTCACGCTGTTTGACCCGACGGTGGACATCTGCGAGTGGACGCGCTTCGACGTTCTGGTGCGCAAATCGAAGCCGTCGTTGCCGTCTTCGCAGACGCTGCAGCGACCTGCGACGCCGCTTGCGGGCCAACAAGAGGTCTGGGATGAGGGTCGGTGCATGTTTCTGCGTCTAGCCTGCGTCAACGGCGAACTGCGCATTCGATCGGTTCAGTTCCTCTCGCAGAAGCTGGCACGGGCGCTGGAGGAGCACGCGGTGTTCGGCAGGGGCGACCCGCTCTACCTGGAGCTGTTGCGGCGGCAGCGGCATGAGCGCGCGGTTAGCCGCGCCGGCCATCAAGATCGCTGGCACACGGCTGCATCACCGTTGCACGTATTCGACGCGCCGGGGCCGACGGCCACGCCAGAGCTGTCATCGTCTGATTTGCTGCTGGATCCTCTTCTCACGGCCGCGTCTGGGGACGGTGGCAAGATCCTGACATCGCAGTTCGATCGCAGCGGCGAGTACGCGCGGATGTTTGCGTACGGCGGACCTTACCTGACGGAGCTCTCGAAGGAGCTGCGCGAGGCCTTGCAGGAGTACGTAATGATGAACGTCGGCATCAGCAACGAGGTGGCCGAGTACGTGTGTCAAATGCAATTCTTCCTTGAGCAGGAGGAGTATGTGGGCTGGCTGGCGCAGTGGGGCCAGCTGGCGACGACGCTACGGCAGACGCTTTAGAAGCTCTGGTGAAAAAGAACAAGAATCACAAAATAAAGTCAATCAAACAAAAAGGTAACGATGCCGAGCGCTACGTCCTGCGTGTGGTTTCTGCTGGCCTAAGCAATATAGTGGCTTCACAAGGCGAGCGAGGAAGGAAGGGGTCATCAATTTGGGTTAGTTCAGTCAGGTGCGCCGGGTAACTGTACCCCCGCTTTTTTCTCTCTCTCTTTTTCTATATGAGAAGGAGGTCTCTTCACATTTGTTTCTAATCCGCACAGAGAAAAGGACAAGCTGTTGAGAGTCTACAATCGATCTCTCGCCTCTCACGTATGTCATTGTGCGCTATCTCACAAGAGACATACCTTAAATACGGGAAAGTGAAACGAATTTTCTCTTGTGGTTCTAAGATTTTTTTTTTCTGTGTGTGTGTGCCAGCGCTGCCACACGAATAAGACGCGCGGTTTGCTTACCAAATACTAATTACTCTTGCAGCCCTATTTTTGTGTGTGAAAATGAGATTAATGCTAAGAACGCGCTTTATATCATAAAACAGCACATATGTGTACTGCATCTTTTTTTTTTTCTGTTGCGACGACCACATTTGTGTACTCACTATCTTTCCCCCTCCCGCTTCCTCTGTGTCTTCTCTCTGTACTGATACCACAATACGTATTGAACGCACAGCTGCGCAGCCACTCACACGCGTTTTCCGCTTTTTTTTTGCATTTGAGCTCGTCAACGATGGACGATCTTTCGGACAAGGACCTGCAGGAGTTCAAGGAGATCTTCGACCTGGTCGACACCGATCACTCCGGCGCCATCTCGCTGCAGGAACTTCGCAAGCTGATGGCCTCTCTCCACCTCCGACCCACCGAGCAAGAGCTCACAGAACTCTTTGAGGAGGCACAGGCCATGCCAAGTCACACCACAGCTCCACCGTTGAGTCGAAACCCAAGCGTCATGGGCACGTCGAACAGCAGCAGCATGAACAACAACAACAACAACACAAGTGCGAACGCTAACAACGGCGGCGGCAGTGCAGGGCGGACGATCAACTTCCCGCAGTTCGCGAGCATCATGGCCCGCCGCGTGCAGTCCGAGTACAGCGCGGAGCAGCTGCGAGGTGCCTTCCAGCTGTTCGAGTCGCCGGATATGCCGGAGGGCTTTGTGTCGACGCACGTGTTGGCGCATGCGTTGATGACCTACGGCTCACAGAACCCAAGTGAGGCGGAGGTGGAGCGGCTGATTGCCGCGGTAGATCCCGAGCACACTGGACGGGTGAATTACAACGACTTTGTGGACATGGTGACGAACTGATGCGCGGTTTACGCTTAGCGCAGGAGGGGGCCTCGTGATCCGCTGCGAGGAGTTCTCCCGCTCACTTGTTGTCTTTGTGTATTTCCCTGTCTTTTTTCCCTTTCCCTTCTCTCTAGTCTCTATGTTTTGGACCTGTTCTTCTTCATGTACATAGATGCTCAGCTATCGCCGCATACACACAAACCCACTTTACAAGGAGAGATGGAAAAGAAAAGAAAAGCGATGCTGAATAAAACGCTACGCACGTCTGCCTCGACATTTGGTCTTGATGCGCTTATAAGATGTGCCATGAACAACAAATCATCACCCATTTTCCTTATTGTTATTATTATTAGTGTTGCTGCTGTGCTTCCCACTGTCGCTCTCTCTCTCTCCCGCACGCCTGAGTTTTCCCTCACAAGTTTTGTGTTACCATCAAGGTGTGTACACCTGCACCCACAAACACAATCGTCAAACAAAAAAAAGCAAACAAATAGAGCGGTACACGAAGGCGTTCTTCTTCACTGCCCGAGATGCCGCCAACGGTGCCACGAGAGTGGATTCACAAAGTGCGGGCCAAGACGCCGCAGCTGCTGGAAGTTGGCAAGCCTGCGCCAAAGGCCGTCCTCAGCTTCGGGGGCTGCGGCTTCCTCGTGACCTACTCCCTCGGGGTCGCGCTGTACCTGCAGCAGGAGAAGAAGGAATTCCTGGCGAACAGCTTCCTGCTTGGTGCGGGCTCCGGCGTGCTGCCCGCCATCGCGCTGGCGTGTGGGCCGCGCGCCGTGAACCTGGAGCACGTCCGCGACTTCGTCGTGAATAACCGCTTTGTGGTGACCGATGAGGATAAGCGGGTTGCCGTGCTGGCGGCTGGCATTAATCAGCTGCTGCCGAAAAATGCCGTGGACTTGGTGAAGGGCCGCCTCGCCCTGACCATTGGCTTTTCGAACAAAGACGCTGGCTACATGACGCAGGCGAAGGAGAACATTTACTTTGGCCACCACATCGCGGAGTGGACCGATTTCGACGATCTGGCGCAGAACATCATCGCCGCGACGGCGCCAAACACGCAGAAGCCCTGCATCTTCCGGGAGGCCGACAACGTGCTGCGAGGCACCATGATGTCCCTCAGCAGCGAGTTGGATCAGTACTGTCGCCACATCTACATCCACGGCTACGCCGGATACCGGTACAACAAGAACCAAGCGCGGCACAACATTATGTTTGGTCGCCACGGCTACCTCGGCAACACCCACTTCGCTTTTCCCACGCAGGTGATGATGGCCTTTGCGCCGCTGCTGGGCGGCGAGGCGCGCAAGGATGCGCTGCTACAGGCCTACGACGTGGGCTACAACGATGCCCGGCGGTACGAGCGGTGGGAGGAGGATCCGTACTACTTCGCCAAGGCTGACCGGTCCCCCAGCGACGACTTCAACTTCCGCAACCTGCGTGCCAACCTCTTCGGCGGCAAGAGCGCGTCGGAGCGCTTTGAGCTGTAGGCGACACTGCTCGTTCGTTCATTTCCCGGTGCCGCAGCTGCTCATGTTAAGTTGTGTTTTTTTTTTTTTTGCCTGGCCCCTCTTTTGTTATTATTATAATCTGATTGGCATGGCGCGCTGGCTCGATGAGGCCTACGCGCGTCACCTGGGCTTTTTGTCCTGCTGCAGTGGCGATGTGTATGGGTGTTGCGGATGCTGTTGTTGTTCTCATTGTCGTGGGGTGGTGCTCTCCGGTTAATGAGACCATCCTCGTGTTCACAGATGGCGATTTGCTGTTGAAGGTGATCTGCGGGACCTCCTCTGAGCCTTTTCCACGGAGAAGGAGCGCGAGAGAGTGACAGCAGCAAGCACACACACAAAAAAATATACATCAACAATTCAAAATTCGAATAAAATGGATCGAAGACAATGTGGACCGAGGAAAAAAAGACTCTCTCTCAAAAAAGAGGTCGAATTGTACTTCATTCCGATGTGGTATAGTGGATAGAACAAGCGGCTCTCACCCGCTAGACCCGGGTTCGATCCCCGGCATCGGAAACTTTTTTTCCCCGAGGAGCAAACACCACGAGAAACGAGGGAAACCCACCCCAGTCTTTCCTTAAAAAAAAAAAAAAAAGTTGGTTTATCTGTGACACAATTGATATCTATTTCACAATTCAATTGGTTCTCACACTCTATCTTCTTTTAAATGCGGTTCGTTCCTCGTCTAAGTGTGTGTACTGCAGCACTACAGACACACTCTCCGCCTTCGCTTTTGTCATCCTTTGCTCTCAGCACCCGTGCTGGAAACGCAGTAAGGCTTTTGTAGCTCACATAATTATCTTTGCTGTATTCTTATTTTTGTTTCGTACATCATCTTCCCCTCAAATCAGCAGCAATCATCATACTAGCAACGCCAACGCGATGCAGCGGAACGCCGCGGTACGCCCGCTGAAGTTGGCGTCGAAGCGGTTCGCCACGAAGAGCGTCAACCCCTCGGCGGCCAGTCAGCTCATCATCGCACACGGGCTACTCGGCAACTCGGTCAACTGGGCCACCGCGGCTCGGCACATGGTCGAGCACCCTGCGCTCAAGGACAAGCTCCGTTGCGCACTTGCCCTGGACATGCGCAACCACGGCGCCAGCCCCCACAGCAGCAATCACACGAACGCCGCGTTGGCCTCCGACTTGGAGGCGGTGGTGCTGCAGGAGCAACAAGAATTGCACCGCACCTTTTTCAACCCCTCTGCGTGCACCTCACACAACTCGATCTTGATTGGCCACAGCATGGGTGGCCTTGCGGTCATGGGCACACTGCTGCGCCGCGCCAACGAGGACCGCCTGCTGCCACAACGCGCCGATCGATATGAGAATGACCCGCGTGGCGTTACTTCCCCTTTTGGCTCGTGGGACGCAGAGCGCCGGCGTGGCTGCAGCGCTGCGATGCGTTTAATCAACGAAGATTTCAGCTTTGCGACCTCGCAGCCCATCGCGGATGTCTTGTACAACAACGCTGCGACCGCCGCCGCTGCGGCCAACAGCACCATTGCGAGTCGCATTCCCAGGCTGGGCCGCATAGCAGGCGCCATCATTGTGGATGTGACACCAACGATGCGCTTGGGCGAGCAGCGCAGCTCGGCGGACAACGTGCGAGAGACGTTGGAGCGCATGACGCACGTCCGGCTCGATGCCATTCACAACTACGACGAGGCGAGCAAGGAGCTGATTCGGGTCGGCATGACAGACAAGGCGATGCGCGACTTTGTGACGACGAACATCGTCATCAACACCCGCGACAAGACGCAGCCCGCGCAGTGGAAGTGCAATCTGCCTGTGTTGGCCGGTGACTACGGCAGCTTCCAGCCTTCCATCACCCAGTGGTACGCCGCCGCGAGTGGTTTTGAAAAGGGAGGCAGCAGTGTTGGTAACAACAGTGAAGTGGTGGCGCCGAACCCCTGCTCCCTGCCGGTGCTCTTTGTGTTCGGTTCCAAGTCGCCCTACAACGAGGCGGAGCATCGACAGCACATACCGGCTTTCTTCTCGAATGCGACGCAGGTGGTGGTGGAGGGGGCGGGGCACTTTGTGCATTATGAGAAAACAAAGGAGTTCACAGAGGCGGTGGCGCCGTTCATCGCCTCGCTCACCGCGCAGCCCTGATGCAGCGAGGGAGAGAGAGAGATGGCAAGAGAGGGAGAGGTAGGTTTATTCCTCTGCGCAAGAAGCCGCGGCGAAGGTAAAGAAGGTAGTGCACCTGAAGCTTCCCTGAAACAGTCTTCATCATGCTTCTGAAAAGGATGAAAGCTGAAGCTACTTCTCTTTTTATCTGCATCAGTACATCGAGGGTGGTCGTGAGCAAAAACCGCGACTTTGTTCAAAACCACAATTGACGATTTGAGGAGTTCACGTCTTTAAACACTGTGGCACTCTATGCATACTTTTTGCTTCTTTTTCACACAGCTTTTCTTTAAAGCTCTCTACTCCCTTTTTTTTAATTTTCATGGCTTCTGCTCGTGATAGCGCACTGCACCATGCAAGTTGTGGCGCAATAACTCTCATACTTGTGGGTGATTCACTGCTAAACGTGGAGGAACAAAGATGCAAGTAAACTGCTTGGAGGGACAACTCAAACGGAGGCTCGTTTCACAGCTGCTACTTCTCCCGCCATGCAATTAAACTTGCAGGAGAAAGGTAAGAGTGGGAAAACGGAGGTGGCGCGTTGTGGCCGAGATGGAGAGAACGAACAGTGCGCACACACGCGCTCGGCCTGTTGAGGCTGGTGCGTTGTCTGAGTCTTTTTCCACAGCATGGGCTTTTCTTGTATGTTCTGTTCATATATACATATATATTCTCAATCTTCCATGCCATCAACAGCACCAGTGATCTCCTTCTTCGCACTCACTCGTCCCCTCCACGCCCACTCTCTTTTACTTTTCCCCGACGGCATGACATCCGCTTTTTTTTTCCTCAACAACCACAAACAACGACAAACACTTCTCCCAAAAAACGGACCCCTTATGTAGAGTGAAACTCCGCTCCCCTGTCTTCTTTCCTTTATGGCAGAGCCACGACATCCTTGATTCATCGCGTTGTATCCCCAATAGACCTTTGTAGTGCTCATAAACAGTGCAGCCTGAACAAACGAGCAAACCTGATCGAATTGCTGTTGTTTAACAAAGTGGCTTATGTAATTTTTTTGTTTTCGCCTTCGACGAATAGCTTTGAGGTCAGCCCACACACAGACATTTGAGCTTCCGCACTCACAAAAGCTCTCTTATTTCAAAGTGCTTTTTTGTTTTCTTTCAAGATGGACTCCGACTCTCCGACTGCGTTGCATAAGCGTCTTGTTGAGCTCCTACGCGCGTCCGGCCACCGCCCCCTCCGCGTCTCCCAAGTGGCCGCCATCCTGGGCGTTGACGATGACGACCAGCACGCGGTGCTGCGCGACGTGCTGGCACGCAGTCGCATCGTCGACTACGACGCCGCCCAACAAATCGTCCGCAGCCTCCTGCCCGGGGATGCCGACCGCGATCGCGAGGGCGAGAACAAGGCCGCCTTCCTGGCGCTGAGCGACGTGGACGCGCTGGGCTCTCGCGGCGAGGCAGCGACGCACGTTCGGCCTCACCAGCGTCGCTCGAACAGCCGCCACGCACCGCACAGCCGGGGTGGCGGTGGCGGATATTTATCGGACACGGGGCTGCCGCGTCGTCGTACACCGGGCGGGGGCTGGAACAAGCCCGGGCAGCGCACCATGGACGAAGCATCGAATTATCTTGGCCCGGTAGGCCGTGTGGGCTACGTCTGCGTGGCGGATGAGCTGCATCTCGGCAAGCTGGAGACCTATTACCGTGCGCAGGGCTACTACACCAAGTTTGACTTTGACGTCCTGCACGTGCGCTTCGCCCAGCCGGCGTCTGCGGCGTCGGTAAAGGTGGAGAATGAGGCGGCGGCGGGCGGGCGTGAGCGGGACAAGGTCGCACGACGCTCCACTGGTCCGCGCGGGAGCGAGTCCTCGCTGCCTGCGACCCACACACCTGACAGCAGCTCACCTCGGGATGACAGCCCTCACCACTTCCACAACCAGAGTGATGATACAGCGGCGCCGTCCTCGAACATGGTGCGGACGGCGGCGGACACAAGCCCAAGCCACCGCAACTACGGCACTACACGGAGTCTGAGAGGAACCGCGATGGCCAGCGGCGAAGGCGGCGAGGCGCCTGCTGCTGCGGCGACAACATCGGCTGCTGCTGCATCCTCGGCCAACGCCAGTGCGGGTGCGAAACAAGGCTTTGACCTCTTTATCTTTCCCTACGGTGCTGTGGTGTGGTGGGGCTTTGATCAGCGCTACTTCAAGATTGTGGAGAACGATTACATGCTGCCGCACAGCGCCATCGGCCACTGCATGACGAACCGCTACACGACACAGCTGGTCAACGAAAATTACCCGGTGTGGTGCACGTACAACCTTGTCCGGCGCGACACGCTTGAGGTGGACGACGACTTCAAGGCACGTTTGCGCTTCGATCACTTCGTCATCCCGTACAGCCGAGGCGAGGTGGCGACGGGGAGTGTGTTGATGCTCTGCGCCTCGCACGCCCTCGCCCAGTCGGCCAAGATCGACTACATTGAGCTGCAGGTACAGGAGCTGGCAGACAGCTGCTCTCCCCTGCCGAGAGAGTTGCGGGAGAAGGGCACGGTGAGCATCACGGAGCGGCGACTGCTGCAGCTGCGCGGCGAGGTGCTGTCCTACCGACTGATGCTGAAGAGCGGCTCCGATCTGCTCGATGAGCCGGACCTCTTCTGGGAGAATGCATATCTGAAGCCCGTCTTTCAAGCCACCAAGGAGGAGTACGAGATCGCGGAGAGGGTGGAGGCGCTGGACAACAAACTCGATGCGGCGAACGAGATTTTGTCCATGCTGGCCGAGGACTTCTCGCAGCGTCACGGCGCGCGCCTGGAGTGGATTGTGATCTGGCTGGTCTTTGTGGAGGTGGTGATTGGTGTGCTGGAGTTGTTGGTGGACATCCGCCCCTGGATACGTGCGAAGGCGTAACCAAAACCAACGACGACAACAACAAAGAGAAAAACAGCGGAGAATATTTAAAAAGACAGCCTTGTTATTTATTTTTCCTTCTCTTAGAGCCCTTCCTCAACTTCTGTATACGTTTTATTTATATCTACTGCTTTTGTGGTGGTGGTGATTGTCTGTATATATATATTTTTTAAGGTAGCGCTTCTGTCTTTCGTTCTTTTTGCTTTCTTTTCATGTTTTCTCTATCGCCTTTCCTTTGTCTTTACCGAAGTGAGAAAAAGAAAAACAAAGAGGGGGGAAAACAAAGAGGGGGGAAAACAAAGAACGCTAAACAAAAAGTTACATGGATGTTTATCACGTGTTGGGTACGAGGGCACACGTGCGTTACTGCAGGAGGTGATCACGTCACCTCTCTCTCTCTCTCTCTTTGCCCAAGTCAAACTGAACTTCTTCCTCATTGCATATACATACCTAAAGTAAACGTATGCTGGTCACGTCCAAGCCCCCGTGTATCTTTTGAAAAGGAGTCCCTCAAAAAGTGGGGCTTCGGGAAGTGGTGAAAATAATAAATACAAAAAAAAGTTCTCTCTGCATCGCAACCATTCTCTCACTCTCTCTCTCTCTCTGGTATCTTGGTGATTGGCGACAGTGAAGCTGTAGAGTAGAGAATACAATTCTCACGCGTACGCATCATTTTCCCCTAAAAAAGGGTGTGATCAAAAACCTTTAAAATATATATACTACTTTTGCCGTGGACGTTCTCAGCGAAGCCTCGGCACTGCTCTTTCTCCATTTTTCCGTTTCGCTTTTCCCTTTTTCTCTCTTTCTCTAGCTCCATCATGATCATCCCCGTTCGCTGCTTCACTTGTGGCAATGTGGTAGCGGACAAGTACCTGCTGTACCTCGACCTTGTCAGCCAGGGCATCTCCGAAGAAGACGCGATGAATGCGTTTCACCTTGACCGCTTCTGCTGCCGCCGCATGATGCTGACACATGTGGACATGACGGACCTCCTCATGAAGTTTAACCCAGCAGATACCAACGTCCTACTCCCAAGCGGCGTGGCGGAGGAGGATGGACAGGGGATGGCTGCAGATGCGGAGCAGTAAACAACATGCGTATTTGCTGTTCTTGTTGTTTTATGTTTGGCAATGTTCTTTGGCACTTCTCCTCCAGATTCTCTTCACTGCTTTAGTGAAGGGGAAGGCGAGACGCGCTGAATAGTGTTGCAGATGTGCAGTGGTTCTCAGTGGAGTTCGTTTTTGCTGTTGTTGTTGTTGTTGTTGTTGAGCTAGAATGCTTAAAAGACATTATTATTATTATTATTGCCAAGTGAGGAAAAAAAACAAAAAACATATAAGTGAAAGACGGAGTGCCGTCAGTGTGATTTAGTCTATTTGCAATAGAGAGATGCGCGCATGTTCAATTATATGTGTCTTTTCTCGCTTTGCACGCGAAGGAATGATAATAATAAGAATCAAACACTTGAAGTATCGTGTTTGAATGCGTCCTAAATATGGATAGTGCTCTTGGCATCCGTGTTGTTCCTGAATACATTATTCTTACGGCTGACGCTGAAGTCTTCCGCTCGCACGCAACCTGCCATGAAGTACTCACTGCCCCTCACTCTCTCTCTCTCTCTCTTTCACCCGCTTTCGCTCTTTTTTTTTCTAACTACTTTCCTTCTCACCATTACCACCGCGCAGCCCCTACTATCTACACTGCAGTCTCGCTTTTGAATCAAAAAGTGGTCTGCGACAAGTACGTTGGCAAACACAACATATATTCTGTTGTTGTTGTTGTTGTGATCTTTTTTTTTTTTTTCCAGTTCCCCTTACCATCTTCTCCCAACTGAGGGTTGCAAGCGTGGAGAAGAAGACGAAAGGGCAACCTGGCAGACATATACAAACAAAATCAAGATAAACACACACACACACACATATGCCTCCACGCTCGCTTGCAGCTTCAAGAACTACCGGCGGCGGTGGCGCTGGCGACCCAACTTCCCTAGCCGCATCCACCCGAGCGCGCCAGGACCCCCACCGGCGCATCGGCAACGGCAACGCGGTAGCACGCGGGGTGGACATGACGCGCGTCGGCGTCCTCAGCGATCGCGAGCTGGCCTTCTTCCATCGACTGGCCTACGCGGGGTCGCACAGCGCTGAGCAGCAACGCCAAGACGCCCGCCAGCAGGAGGAGGAGCGCCGTCGCGGGTTGTCCAAGGCGCGCACCGCGAACTGGCCCGACACGATTGAGGCCCGTCACGACCGCTTCGTCATGGCGCAGCAGGACGCCAAGGACGCCGCGGAGGAGCGGCAGCGCGTGCTGGACGAGCTGTACGCGGAGCAGGTCAAAGAGGCGCAGCAAGCCATCATCGCCCAGCAGCAGCTGGCCCAGCTGAAGGAGGATCCACGCGGCCGCAACGCTCGGTCAATGAAGGTGCTGCACGAGACGCTGAAGGAGCGTGCGGCGCAGGTCGCCTTCGCCGAGCAGCGCAGGCAGGAGGAGAAGGCCGCAGTGGAGGAAACACAGCGAGCGCTGCAGCTGCAGGCGTGGGCTGATCAGACCGAGGCCGCGCACAAGAAGCTGGAAGTCCGGCAGCGCAACATGGCGGAGAAGAACGCCAACCTGGAGACGGTGCTGTACCAGATTGATCAGCGGCGACAGGAGCGTGCAGGGGAGAGGCAGGATCGCGTCCGGGTGGATCACGAAGCCGCGGAGGAGCGCGCGGAGCAGGCCGAGGAGGACGCCGAGCGTCACGCGCGGGAGTTGGAGAATGGCGCGTTCAACGAGTCCCACCGGCGCACGGCGCTGACCAAGTCGCAGCGGCTGCAGGAGCGCGTCGTGGAGAGTGCGCAGGACGAGGCCCTCCTTCGCGGAGAGGAGCAGCGACGCGACAAGCTCACGGCGTTGGTGAAGGACCGTCAGCGACAGAAGCAGGAAACGTTTGAGCGACGAAAGCAGGCGGGTCTGCAGCAGTATTTAGAAGAGGCTGCGCCAGAAAAGGCGCCGACCTACCGCACGCAGACCGTGTTCGAGCAGAAGGGGCAAAGCTTTCTGCAGAAAATGCACGACGGCAACGTCCAGCGACAGGAGCAAGGTCAGCACTACCGAAGTGAACTTCGACAGCAGCGGGAGCGAGAAGAGGCTGCCGGGCTTAGCAGCGGTGACGCAGATGGTAGTGGCAACGGCGCGTCGTCCACCACGCAGCGCCGCCACGGTGCGGCCACGTTGGCCGGCGGCTTCCTGAACGAAGCGGAGGAGCAGGCGTACGTGGAGGAGATGCGGCGACTCCCTGCTGAATTGAAGGCACAACAGGCACAGGAGGCTGCCGCCCGTCGCGCCGAGGCGAAGCGGATCGAAGAGATCCAACGTATGCAGGCAGCCGAGAAGCGCGAGAATGCCCGTCGCATGGTGGAGGCGCGCCGTGAGGAGGCTCGTCAACAGCAAGAGCGCCGTGCCCAAGAGGATGAGCGCTACGGTGCGTACATCGACTCGGTCGTGCCGCCTGACATGGACCCCGTGCTGTATCGCAAAGCAAAGCAGCTGCAATGAGCAAGGCGCTGGAAAACAAAACAAAAAAACCGCAAACCGACACGGTTATGTCAGGCGAGGAACGGGGCTAAGCTTCGAACGCGTTGAGGCATTTTGCACAGATGATGCGCTTTTTATTTTGCTTCTTCTTTTTTATTGTTGAGACCATCGTCGTTGGCGCCAGCAGGGCAAAAGAATGAAGTGGCGATGCTGATGTGTGTCGCGTAGGCAAACTAAGGGTTTTGTATTTGCCTCGTAGTCTCTTGCGGAGTTGGGCACTGTGACTGCTTTTTCGTTCACACACACACATACGACACCCGCCACAACGCGACCGAAACAGAACTTGCGCAGAATCTGTCTGAGCGCATTTGATTTGCTTGGCGCTCTTGTGTATTTTTTTTTCTTAGAAATGCAGCTGCTTGTGTGTGTGGGTGTCTTCTCCTCACAGGAGGAAAACGATGTTGAGTACATGTTATTTTGCTTCATTGCTCCTGATCTCTTTTTGTTCATTTTTTTGTTTGGACGCTGATGTACACTACAGGAATGAATGTTGAGCCGCTTCAGCCCTACTTCACCTATCCCCCTTGATTCAATACAAAATACAGTATTCGTATATGTCAATGGGTGCACTCAAGCAACGGCGTATGCCGAGTAGAGAAAGAGTGTGCATTATTCAAGGCTTTCTAGCACAAAGACGCAGCTCACTGAGCAACTGCGCTAGTAACGAAATCCGCTACGTTTTAAATGGCCTGTCTACCGTTTTCTTTTTTTATTATTTTCACTCCGTTTTTTTTTTTTGGTGGAGACGATGTGTTGATCGTTGCTCTTCATCGTATCGCAGGCGACTGAGAGTGTGCGAGACTGAATCCGCATCCCTGCACCGGGCACAGACAACGAGGGCTGTGAGAATGTTCGTTACGCATTGACATCCACAGTTACGCCCATCAGAATAACGTCTTTCGAAGAAAAAAGAAAAACGCGTTTCTCGCTACAATGGACTTCTCAGAGCATGCATGTACAATCTCTCTCTTTCTCTCTCTCTTTTCGTTTAACATTTCATTACATATATTTATTCATTTATTTATCTAAAACTAATCCCACTTGCCCCCACCCCTCCCAAATGTTGGTTCTGCGGTCATGTTCAGTCAGTTTCGAATTGTAGCGCTCAAATTCCTCGTTTAGGACAAGCAAATAAGAAAAAGCTTTTAAAAAAAAACCACTAAATTCATCATCTAAACCTCACAACAAAAACACTCCCAGACACCCACACCTACACGCCGTCCTCCTCCCCCCACCTCAGCAATGTCGACGGCGCGTCGCGACATTCTTGTCGCCATCGAGCACGAGAAGCAGGCCGCGTGGGAGGCCAAGAAGCTGCACCAGTGGGATGCCCCGGCCATCGGGGAGCCACGCCCGCCCAAGTACTTCACGACGTTCCCGTTCCCCTACATGAACGGCAAGCTGCACCTGGGACACACCTTCTCCGCCTCCAAGGCCGAGTTTGCCTCGCGCTTCCAGCGCATGAACGGGCGTCGCTCGCTCTGGGCCTTTGCCTTCCACATCACAGGCACTCCGATCGCCGCCTGTGCGCAGAAGATCTCTAAGGAGATGGAGCTCTACGGCAACCCACCGCAGTTCCCACCCGAGGTGCTCGAGGCGAAGCCGTCGGCGCCGTCCTCGCCCTCCGCCAACATCGCGGTGGGGCAGCACAAGAGCAAGCGCGCAAAGTCCGGCCCGGCCAAGCCGCAGTGGCTCATCATGGAGTCCATGGGGATCCCGCCGTCGGAGATTCCGAAGTTCGCCGACCCGGACCACTGGGTGCAGTACTTCACGCCCACGGCCATCGAGGATATGAAGACCTTTGGCGCCCACATTGACTGGCGCCGCGCCTTTATCACGACGGAGCGCAACCCGTACTTCGACCGCTTCGTTAAGTGGCAGTTCCGCCAGCTCTACGAGAAGAAGATGCTGAACTACGGCAAGCGCTACTGCGTCTACTCGCCACGCGACAACCAGCCCTGCGCCGACCATGACCGCGCCAGTGGCGAGGGCGTGCAGCCGCAGGAGTACACGCTGGTGAAGCTGACGGTGTGCGACCCGCTCTCGCAGCCCTGCTTCGCCGCCCACAAGGATCTGATCGGTGATCGCCAGGTTGTGCTGCCCGGTGCGACGCTGCGACCTGAGACGGTGATTGGACAGACGAACTGCTGGGTGAGCAACAAGTTCAACTACAAGGCCTACTACGTGCGCAACGCCAAGGGCGACGATGACGTGTTCATCATGACGCCGCGTGCGGCGCGCAACCTGGCGTATCAGGGCTTCTACATCAATGGTAAGACCAACGAGGACCCTGAGCCGCTCTTCGAGGTTGAGGGCACCAGCATGGTCGGCATCCCCCTCTCCGCGCCCTTCGCGGTCTACGACACAATTTACACCCTTCCCATGGCCACCATCACGGAGTCCAAGGGTACGGGTGTCGTCATGTGCGTGCCGACCGACTCCCCCGACGACTACATCAACTTCTCGCAGCTGCGGAACAAGCCGGACTACCGGGCCAAGCTGGGCGTGAAGGATGAGTGGGTGATGCCCTTCCCAACCGTGCCGATCATTGACATTCCCGAGATGGGCACGGAGGTGGCGAAGCTGCTGTGCGAGCGGCTGAAGATCAACGGCCCCAACGCAACAGACTTGCTGGAGGAGGCGAAGAAGATCGCCTACCAGCAGGGCTTCTACCACGGCGTTATGATCGCCGGCCCGTGCACGGGCATGCGTGTGAGCGAGGCGAAGGTGAAGATGCACGAGCTGCTGGAGGAGAAGGATGAGAGTATTCGCTACTTCGAGCCTGTCCGCCAGGTCATGAGCCGCTCCGGCGACGAGTGCGTCGTCGCCCTGTGCGATCAGTGGTTCCTCGAGTACGGCCGCGAGGACTGGAAGCAGATGGTCCTCGAGCACCTCAAGAAGATGAACCTCTTCTTCCCTGGCATCCGCAACGGCTTTGAGGAGACGCTGAACTGGCTGGCGGACTGGCCGTGCAGCCGCACCTTCGGCCTCGGCACCTTGCTGCCCTGCGACGCCTCGCAGACGATGATCATCGACAGCCTGTCCGACTCCACCATCTACATGGCCTTCTACACGATCGACCGCTTCTTCAACGTCGGCGCGGATGGCACGATGGGGCTGACGGGGAAGGACGACAACGTCTACGGCCTCCGCCCTGAGATGTTCACCGATGCGACCTTCGACTACATCTTCCACGGCCGCGGCGAGGCTGCCGACGTCGCGGCGGCGGTGGACATGCCGCTGAAGAGTCTGGAGCTCATGCGCAACGAGTTCGATTACTGGTACCCGGTGGATCTGCGCTGCTCCGGCAAGGATCTCATCCAGAATCACCTCACCGAGTTCCTGTACAACCACGCTGCGATTTGGCCAGAAGACGAGGGCAAGTGGCCGCAGGCGATCTACTGCAACGGCCACATCCAGGTCGACAATGAGAAGATGGCCAAGTCCAAGGGCAACTTCATCTCGATGCGCGAGGCACTCGACACCTACGGCGCGGACGCCACGCGGCTGGCCTGCGCCGACGCCGGCGACAGCATGGACGACGCCAACTTTGTGCGGGAGACGGCCGCTGGTTTCATTCTGAAGCTGACGACACTGCTGGAGCAGGCGAAGGAGACGGTGGAGCGCGCGGACCTGCGCACGGGTGAGTGGAACGAGTTCGACCGCATCTTCAACAACACGATGAACACGATGATCACCAAGACGGAGATGTACTACCGTAACATGCAATTCCGCATGGCGCTCAACACGGCCTACCACGAGCTCTCGAACGAGTACAGCCAGTACAAGATGTACTGCGATGACCTGAACGTGCACGCCGACGTGGCCCGGCGTTATTACGAGGTGACGGCGCTGATGATGATGCCGCTTGCCCCGCACACCATGGAGCACATCTGGCAAGACGTGCTGAAGCACGACGACTCCGTGGTCACCCAGTCCTTCCCGAAGCCGACGGCCGAGCTGGACTACTCCCTCATCGTGGCGAGCCGCGTGATGGCCTCAGTGACGAAAGAGATTCGCTCTCAGATCACCCGGAACGCCAAGAAGCGCGGTCCGGTCGAGGAGGTCTTTGTGTACACCCGCCCGGCCTACCTGGACTGGCAGATGGATGCGTTGAAGATCCTGCAGGCCATCTACACGGAGAACGGCAACAGCTTCCCGGAGGACCTGACGAAGCAGGTGGTGGCGCGTGATGGCGCCATCATGAAGAAGAGCAAGGGGCTCATGCCGTTTATGGCCTTTGTCCGTGCCAACGCGGAGAAGTACGGAGAGGAGGCGATGGCGATGCAGCCCGTCATTGACGATCTCGCAATGCTGCGCGACATTACGCACAGCCTGAGCCGCCTGACGGGGGTGCCGAAGGTGACGGTGCTGTCCGCGGACGACGCGACCTATCCCGAGCATGAGGCTGCGCGCAACAAGGCGCTGGCGGGGGAGCCTTCCATTGCCTTCCCTCCTGTCCCCAAGGCCTAACGCCCTCGAAGCGCCAAGCAGACACTCATGCACACGCGCGCAGGAAATTAAAGGACGGTGGCGGTAGAGGGCCATGTGCTTTTTTTTTTATTGATGATTGTGTCATCTACAGCAGCTGTTGGGGGTATTGCGTTGGAGGCTTCATCAGCATCTCGCACGGTTCGTGTGTCCGCATCCGCTTCATAAGCTTTCTTTCTCTCTTGTGTTCTTTTATATTTGTGTTGTTGTTGTTGTTTTTGGAGCAGGCAAAACCAACGAAAGCTCCGCACGCGGGGTACACACTTGCTCTCGATTTTTTGTTTGTTTCTCGTTGTTTCTTTTTTGTTTTTCCTTATTCTGTTTTTAAAAGCTTCTAACTAACGTTGTTACCGATTCAGGTATGCTCTTGAGTGTTGTTGTTGTTGTGTGGTAGTGCTGATTCTTAAATGCAAGTTGAGAGAAAGATAGGTTGCTGGCATTTTTTTTTTTCCGCGGCTTTGTTTTCTTCCAAATGTCAAGGATGTCGCAAGTAGCGAACGGAAGGATCACATGTCCTTTTTTTTTAATAACACTGTTTTTTTTCTGTACCGGCACATGGACAATCTTAAAATCAGCGTCCCGTTTGCGTTTACTGTGCTTCATATGCTCCATCGGTTTTTTTTGTTGTTGTTGTTTCACGATTTTTTGTCTCCAAAGGCCTTCAGTGAAAAAGAAAGCATCTGTATCGATCTTGATTGCTGCGTACTTTAGTTATTGTTTGTGTTCCCTTTCCCTAACTTCTCTCTTTTTTTCCTTTGGCTTCTTTCTCACTCGTAACTTTTTAAATTATCTGTGTTGTATAACCTCTATCTGTGGTCTTGGTACGCAAGTAGCACATTGCTCCTCTCCTATGTGGCTCAAGATACTATCTCTCTCTCTACTTGACAATGTTGTCTTGTGGGTTTTTTTTTTTAGCGTTGTTCTCTCTTGGTCGCATCGCGGCGCTTTGAGAACGTGGTGCTCCGCACTTCCTTTCCGGAGTTGACTGCCAGCAACGCCTACTGTTCTGTTTCCTGTTCGATGCACGAAGGTCCCCTGATCACATCCTTCGTTTTGTCCCATATCTCTCTGCTCTTATTCCCTCCTCTCTCTCTCTCGTCCGAATTGCCAAACTATTGTCTCCTATCCGCGTCCACACACACACACGCTTCAACACATGCATAACAGCAACAACAAAAAAACTGGACAGCTCCACTTTTCTTCCTATTATTGTTAAGTGGAACTCCTCTTTTTTTTTTTCTCTCACTGCTGACAGGCTCAGTTTCGACACTGTCTCCTCTTCGCCTTTGTTATTATTACTTTCATTCTATTTCCGATCCCATTCGTGGTGTTGCGGTATTCACGAACCAATTCTTACGTTGGCCACTGTGCATTTGTGCCGGGGTATCGCTGAGTACCCTCTCATTCCTCTCGCCTTTTCCTTTGTGTTTGTATATTTCCTTTCCGGACCCCGAAGTATTCTTTGCCGTGTTGATCCTCGTTCTTCATCTCAATTCTCTATACAAAAGGATCGAGTTAGTCGAGATCTGTACACACACACACACACACACACACTCATACAGACGGTAAATCGGTAGGATTTTTGTTTTTAACAAAAACACCTTTTACTTTTTTTTTTTTCTTGAACATAGCACGCGCAGCAGCAACAGATTGTTCAAGATGGGCCAGAACATGCCAAAGAACCCGATGGGCAACAAGCCTGAGAAGTGGGAGCCTCCCGTCGCGCCGGAAATCGGCAAGCGCAAGAAGAAGCGCGGCCCCGACGCAGCCACCCGCATCCCCAAAGTCTACCCGAACCGGGCCTGTCTGCTGCGCAAGTACCGCCTGGAGCGCTGCAAGGATTATCTTCTGCTGGAGGAAGAGTTCCTGCGCACCATCAACACGCAGCGTGAGGCGCAGTCCAACCTGGAGGAAGGCGCCATGGGGCACTATGAGGCCGAGCTGAAACGCGTAGAGGACATCCGCGGGACGCCGCTGGAGGTGGCGACGCTGGAGGAGGCGGTCGATGACTCGCACGCGATTGTGTCCATCTCGGGTGCCGAGTACTACGTCCCGCTCATGTCGTTTGTGGACAAGGAACAGCTGGAGCTGGGCTGCAGTGTGCTGCTGCATGACCGTCAGCACAGCATTGTGGGTGTGCTGAAGGACGACGTGGACCCGCTGGTGAGTGTGATGAAGGTGGATAAGGCACCGGAGGACACCTACGCCGACATCGGTGGCCTGGAGCAGCAGATTCAGGAGATCAAGGAGGCCGTGGAGTTCCCACTGTCCCACCCCGAGCTGTACGACGAGATCGGCATCAAGCCACCAAAGGGCGTTATCCTGTATGGTGTGCCCGGCACGGGGAAGACGCTGCTCGCCAAGGCGGTGGCGAATCGCACCAGCGCGACCTTCCTGCGCGTGGTGGGCTCCGAGCTGATTCAGAAGTACTCTGGCGAGGGGCCGAAGCTGGTGCGGGAGCTGTTTCGAGTGGCAGAGGAGCACTCCCCGGCCATCGTCTTCATCGACGAAATCGACGCTATCGGAACCAAGCGGTACGACACCGACAGCAGCGGTACGAAGGAGGTTCAGCGGACGATGCTGGAGCTGTTGACGCAGCTCGACGGTTTCGACAGCAGCAACGATGTGAAGGTGATTATGGCGACCAACCGCATCGACACCTTGGACCCCGCCCTCATCCGGCCCGGCCGCATTGACCGCAAGATTGAATTTCCCTTCCCCGATGAGAAGACGAAGCGCCGCATCTTCGAGATCCACACCAGTCGCATGTCGCTCGCCGACGATGTCGACATCTCCGAGTTTATCCACGCCAAGGACGAGATGAGTGGTGCCGACGTCAAGGCCATCTGCACAGAGGCGGGGTTGCTGGCGCTGCGCGAGCGTCGCATGAAGGTGTGCCAGGCGGACTTTATCAAGGGCAAGGAGAACGTGCAGTATCGCAAAGATAAGTCCACGTTCTCGCGCTTCTACTTGTAAAAAAAAGAAGAAAAAGAACAAACGGCGAGCAAGTTGCAGAAGAGAAACGGAAAATGAAAGCCGGTCGAGGTTGTGCTTGTGTATGTGTGTGTGCTTGTTGGCGTCATTCTTTGTTTATTTGTTTCTTTATTTACTTTATCTTTTTGCCTCTCTCGTTCCCGTTTCGGCAATCCGTACACACTCAACTCTTGCTTTCTGCAGTCTTCGTTCTCTTCTTCTTTTTTTAAGTTGCGTCTTTGTTCTGTACCTATGCGAACGCGTGCGTGAACGGTGCGTGATGTCTGCGTGTTCGGTGTTCAGTTATTTTTCTTTATTTGTACTTGAATAGTGATGTAAGAGCGGCGGCTTTTGACAAGAGCTGAACAACAACAAAAACTTCGTCCATGGCATAGCAGTGCCCACAGCCGATCTCATCAATGAAAGGAGAGAGAGATGAGGTGTGTGAGAGAGAAGAGCAGGCGGGCAGACCCTTGAACACATCTTTCCTCTTCCCCCATCCCCATTTTGGGAAAGCGGATCATGATATACACAGAGAGAGAGAGAGAGAGAGAGAGAGAATAGAATTTTTTCTTCATCGCTTGTTGCTGAAATGCGAGCCCGCTTATTAGAGAAAAGGGAAACACACAAAAACAAAGCGCTGTTGTGCCATGTGAAAGGCATTGCCCTGCTCAATATTACTGTTGAAAAGAAAACAAAGAAGCTGTCATGTTTTTGGTGTTATTTACACCTTATAAGCACCAGCTCCTCAATATAAAAAGGAACATGTGTTCTCAGCACTCCTCTTCATCCTCCTCCTCCTCAACCTATTTTTCTCTGCTCTTTGCTTCTGTGCGCTGATGACGTTCCTTCTAGTCAAGTTGCTTCGGCCTAGTCAACTCTCGGCTTTTTTCCTCTTTCTATAGTAGCATCTCTCTTTGTTTCAATAGGAGGTGCTGAGTGTATCTACTTTTTTTTTTTTTTTATCGCGTCACAGAACCGCGACCTTCACCGCGCTTTGCTGTGTGTCCACCATTCCGGTGGAGAGGTACGAACGGAGCAGACCAACGCGCATCTTCGAAGTGCATTTGAAGGTCGTGCTCATTAAAAATTTTTTTTCTGCGTTTAAACACAAACTTTTCATAGCATACATCGAAAGCGCATCGAGGTAAACCTGCCTTCAGTTAGCCCCTCTATAGCTTTTTCTTCCTCTTAAGGCTGCTTTTCACTAGAGCTTTAAAAGAGAGAGGACTCGCGGCATCACTTCCGTATATTTCTGTTCGTTTCTTTGTGCGTTGCTTAAGAAGTGAGGGGAGAGGAGAGTAAAACGCGCGCAGAGGACTGCCATTCCTGTACATTGCTAAGTTGCCCCTCCTTGCGAAAGGCGTAAAATAAAAAAGGGAAAGAAGAAGAAATATATATATACGTAGGCCATCCTTCAACACAACAAGTGTACTCCTCGTTTTGCTATTCCTAATTGCCTTTCAATTCAATTTTTTCCTTATTTTGGATATTTTTGTCGTTGTTGTTAAGACAGTTTGAGAAGAAATTAAAAAAAACAACGGCATATTACCCGAAGCTGCCAAGAAAGTTAGCCCCTTAGTCAGCGCAACCACAATACACACACGCGCACACAGAAAGATCCCTTCTGTTTGTACATTTTAAGTCGAAGTTGAATCCCTGTGTCTCTTTTTTTCATTATTTTTATTATTATCTGTTCTTGTTTTCTCTCTATTTGTTTATTTCGTTTATTTGAACAATTATAATTACAACTATTAATTAGAAAAAAAACAGCTATAGTTCACTTCTCCTTATTTCTGATTACGTGAGGTCGTTGTTTTATCGGTTGTTCTCCCCACCTTCGTGTTCTTTTTTGTGTATTTTTTTTTTCTTAATTGCTGAGCCACATCAAGAAGGTGTTGTCTGCGCGTATCGCCGGAACCTAATTCTAACGAAAGAAAGGATTAGGGGCACGTCTCCCACTCTCTCTACAAGTGAGCTTCAGACCAGCCGAAATTGCCGTCCGCTTGTTGTTGTGTGTGTACGTGTGGCCATACGCACTTAGTAGTGCTTCTTGTCTTTAGGGTCGTCAACTGAGCTGACTCCTCCTTACGCCGCAATATATATAGAGGGGGAAAAAAGTGACAAATAGGATTTCTAACGTGCTTTTTTATATATATATTTTCCGTCTTTTGCTGTGAGTTTCTCTCTCCCCATCAATATTAACAACGACTATCTCAACTAATTACAAAACACGATCAGCGCACGTGTGCGTTCTCCTTCCTTTGGGCGCCGCTTTTTATTTTTATTTTTATTACTATTCTTTTTCTCTTCTTTACCTGCTGGTCTTGCTGCTCAGCCTTTTTTGTCATAATAATAATAACAAAAGGTGCAGTCCCATTCAAAGAAAAGAAAAAAAAACGATTACTGCACTTTTCTTTCGATTTGTTTCGTCGTTGTTTTTGTGTGTATTGCTGCGTTTACGACCCTCCTGGAGTGGACTACCTCAGTTAATCGTACTCGAGAGCTGCATATCCCTTTTTCCATTTTTTTTTTTTCGCACGAGCTACGCTCCATCACTTCTATTCCTTTTTTTCTTTTATTTCCGGTTCGTTGTAGTCGTTGTACTTGAGCGCACAAGCGTTCTACTTGCCATCTTGTATTATTCATAGCTTTTTTTTTCTCTGTTTTTCTGGTATTTTCGCTAACTTTCTCTTCCCACAAATAGCTAGTACTCTTAATAGACAAAGTGCGCTTTACCTGGTGTTAGCGGCGCTTCTTCCGTATTCCCGTGGCTGGTCCCTCATTTAATCTTTGCACCTATTATTTCCGAACACTAAACCTGGGAAAAGGTTTCTCATTATTATTATTATTATTTTGTTCCTTCTCTTTTTTTGTTTGTTTTGTTTTGTTTCAGCCACACGCACATACTTCGGTCACTGTCCTCTGCTTTTTCTTTTTCGCTATAATTGAACTTTCATTCCTTGCCTAATTCGTTAAACAAGCATTTACATCCCGGCTTCGCTATTTTCTTTTTTTGTTGTTGTTGTTTTACTCCCTCTTTGTTTTAGTGTAACTTTTGTTTTTTCCTCTAGAGCTATTTGATACGAACAAGCCTTCTCAGCAAGCTGGCGAAAGTAAAAGAACGGAAACTGCACTTTTACTATTCGGTTCTCCGATTTAGCTCTCTATCATGGGCAACGCAAACGGCGGACATCACCGTCCGGAGAGTTCGTCGAGTGAGCCGAGCAACGCTGCCTCACGCAACCCGTTGCAGCGTGGACACGACATCGCTTCTCCCGCGCACAACAGCAACGCCAACACCACCAACAACAACAATGGCAGTAGCAGCGGTCAACGAGCACAGAAGCTGCAAGGTGTACACAGCGAGCGTCACAGCAGCGTAGACGATGATGATCGTGCGTGCTTCGTGGCAGGCGCCTCGCTGCCGCAGCCACCGCACTCGGCGTTGCAGTCGGTGCACGTCGGCAACGGCGCCGAACCCTCGCGTGGGCGTCGGGTGTCGGTGGCGATTAAGAGCGAGGAGGACCCCCCACATCAACCCCCGCAGCGGCTAGCGGGCTTCCGCCGCCTGAGCAACGTCGACTCCCTCGACTCCAACGAGGAGAGCGTCGCCTCGCACGCCTCCTCCCTGAATGGCCGGCCGCGGCTGACCCTGGCGGAGGCGAGAGAGATTCTTCTCTCCATTTTCTTCCCTCGACAGGGCCAGCTCGAGTGTATTGCCTCGGGCTTCCTGACACGCGAGCACTACACTCTCTTGCGTGGCTTCTGGGCTCCGTTTCTGACCACAGACCTGCGCGACAAGTGGTACCTTGACGCGGTGATGCTTTCTGTTCTCGGCAAGGATCGCTGGCGGTCGTCGCGGCAGCAGAAGGAGATCATCATGTCGGTCGCCCCAAGTCGGGAGCAGGTGCTTCAGCTGAACCAGCAGCGCCAGGAGTACACGGACCAGCTGCGCGAGCGCCTCCTCGATCTCTGTGGCTCGCTCGTGGAGAGCCCAGAGCATCAAGCGAAGAGGACGAACCTACAGGCCTTGCTAGAGGACTATCACCGGCACAAAGAGACGAGTTCGGCTTGCGGCGGTCCTAGCAGCAGCACAGGTGGTGGTGGCGGTGTGGAGGGTGAGCGCGGGCTTCGTCGTACCACTAGCGAGGCCACTTCGTCTATGCAGCACCAAGAGCTGCTGAGTCTTTCCCTCATGCGACTGCAGACAACCGTGTCCACCAGCTTTGACTGCTTTGAGCTGCTGGCCAGCCGCATCCCCACCTCCGTCATCTCCTCGCTGCCGAGCAAGTACTTTCTTAACTCGACCCCTGTGGTGTACGACGCGATCGCGTTCCAGGAGAAGAAGGTCGGAGACATGGACAACATGTCCTTCTTCATGTCCATCGAGTCACGTCGAAGGTTACTGAACGGGCAGGCCCCCAACGATGCTGAGCGGCTGCTGAACTCTAGCCTGAACGATCTCGGCTTTGCGCATTCCATTAACGCGTACGACGGCGCCGGGCCGGAAGGTTTCCTGTCGTCTGCACGCCAGCTGTACGCCGCCGTCCGCCACGCCGGGCTGGTGGTGACGACGGCGTGTTCGTCGATGGTGCTGACGGTGATGTTTCAGCTTGCCGATGTGCTCCGTGCGCGGCAGATCTTCCGCGACAACCGTGCCAAAGCCGCGCAGAAGGGCATCACCTTGGAGCAGCTTGTGGGGCGGAAAGAAGCGGCGATTCGCACCTACTCGGGCAAGCCCACCGACGACGTGGAGGAGCTGAAGCGCTACGCCATCACGGACGAGATGTCGCTGGCCGTCCTCACCCGACTCCTCATCGCGCGATTTCGGAAGGAGAACTGGGTGAAGATGGAGAAGCTGCGCAAGCGTTTTCCAAATTTGTTCGCCTACCTCGAAGCCATTGCCCCGCCAGAGGAACAGGAAGACTTCGACGTGACGCGCCTGCTGAGTGGCATGGTACTGAAGCTCATGTTTCTGACCGGTGGTGGGCAGCGCAGCATCGCAGCAGATGATCGCCGAGTCCCTGCGGGGATCCACCAGATGACCGATGATGTGGCCATCAGTAACATGCTAGAGGTGCCGATCCTGAACCGCATCTGCTGGGTGGCCTGTATGATGGGCATGCCGATCATGTCGAATCATGGCATGCTCGCCCAGAAGCACCAGGGAAAGCCGCTGACCTACATTGAGCTGGACGAGTGCTGCGGAGTGATGCGGATGCTCTTCCAGGCCGTCGGCGCGCTGCCCTGCGGCAACGCCTGCCCACACGCCTTCAAGGAATGGTTCCCCCTCTTTCCTTTTTACGCCGTGAACGCGGAGGGCAAGCGCGTGTTGACCTACCTCTACATGGCCCAAGTGTCGGCCATCCAGCGCGTCCCGCTGACCATCCAGAAGGACATGACGCTGCTGTCCTTTGCCACGGCGCTGCAGGCCTCGAAGGGGCAGGGGAGAGTGGACATCGTCAACTACTTCTTCGAACCCACCCTCACGGTCGGCTTCACCGGGCAGGACAGGGACGGCGAGTTCAACTCGATGAGTTGCACCGTGGCCGCTGCGGCATCGCCCTACAGCGTCGCTGCCGCCACCGGCCCGGCCTCTCCGCTGGCTCCGAAGAGCATCGCCGGCACCCTCAGCACCAACGCCCGTGCGGACCGCGCCTCTCCGCTCTCCACGAGCGTGAACGGCAGCTCGGCGGCCAAAGTGATGCCGGCCTCACTGAGTCCCTCCGCAGTGAAGCAGCAGCAGTTTCAGTACATGAACGCGGTCAACGTGAGCTCACCAACCGGCACGACAGGATCAAAGGCGTCGCCCTCCACGTCAGGCCGGCACACCGGCAACGCTGGAGGCGGCGCGGGTAGCCCTCACCACCACCATAACAACAACAACGGCAGCGCTCAGGGCCGGCAGAAGTCGTTGCTGGACGAGCCTCTCTCGTCTGCCTCCACGTCCAGTGCGTCTCTGTCGTGCAGCACGCTTTTGGACGATGACCGCGACATCGACGTGTACACCTGCGTGAATCCGCAGACGCAGCTCTACATGCGCTGCAGCAACGAGGCCACTCTGCGCCGCCACCGCGCGACTGAGCTGACGCCGTCCGTCACGGCGACCTTCCTGCACTCCTCCCACGAGACGCAATCGAAGCGGCCCGACCTGGCACCGGCGCTGCATCAGGCTGTGCCGAAGCTGATGCCAAGTGAGGGCTTCCTCGTGGTGAAGTGGACGTCAGCAGAGCCGCTCGTGACGTTTTGCGCGGGCGACATCATCTCCGTCATGGCGGAGCGCGTCACCTCGTCCAGCAGCCATGCCAGCAATGCGAACCTTGGCACGCTGCAATCGCCCGGCAGTGCGCAGGCGCGCTCGGGCAGCGCACGCTACTTCACCGGTGCTGTGCGGCCGAGCCTGGATGGCACGATGGCTGGGCCAGAGAGCTCGGCGTCGACCAAGGCACTGAACCTGGAGGAGGATAGCGCCACCCGCATGCCCGCCACCTCGCCTCGTGTGCACACTGTCACGATTGATGACGCCTTGCAGCCCGGCAACTCCTCCCGAGCTGGGCTGAGCCTTTCGGATCGCCTGGGAGGAGGGACGAGCAGCAACGCCAAAGCCAACGTGTTGGATGGGCCCTTCACGGGGTACTGCCCCGAGGACGACTTAACTAGCTCCTCCTCCGGCAGCTACACCGCTCCCGAAAAGACCCGCTTGTACCAAGGTCTCATGCATGAGTTTCTTGGGGTGAAGGAGAAGGTCAGCCGGCGCCTCGCTGTTCGTTGGAATGTAGTGGATGTGCTGCCCAGCAGTCAGCTGGTGCACCGCACCCGTCGCCTCAGCGCCGTGGCGAATTCCAGCGGGACCTCCTCCACGAGCAGCAAGCATCAGGAGCAGTACCGCAACGAGGTGGTGCTGCACGTCGCCGCACCGGAGATGCCCGTTTCCTTTCCTCTCAGAGTCCTCACCATTGGTCACGAGCGAGCCGCGATGAGTGTCTTTACCTTTGTGAGTCCAGACAGCGATTCGGTCTGCTGGGCAAACCCACGCTTGATGGAGGCCATTGTGAATCGCAGCGGCACCGCAAGTCCGCCCTCGGGCAGTCCCTCCGCCTCTGTCAGCGTAAATGGGCAGTATTCGCAGGCGTCCGGCAGCACAGGCAAAGGCCCGAGCGGCGTCCTCTGCAACACCGAAGAGGAGTTGCACAACGTCTTCTTCTCCATCGGCGTCCTCCTCAGCAACGCCATCGTGAATGGCGTGTACCTCAGCATCCCCCTTGCCCCGCTCGCCTTCTTCATCATGAAGAAGGCCCTCAACAGCGGGGACTACTCCTTCAAGAGCTTCATGTGGTTAGAGCCGGCCGACGGCAACCTGCTGAGTCCTGCCCTTCTGTTGAACTCAGCCTACGAGATCTTGACCATGTCCGAGCCGCAGTACGTTGCGTTTCTGCACGCACGCGGGGTGACTGGCGGCGAGGCGAACATCTTCCCTGTGGTGCACAGCCTGGCGGACGAGATGAGAGAAGATCGCGCCTGGCAGACCGCCAGCAGCGCCCGTGCGCAAGAAGAGAGTAGTCGGCGGTCGCAGTCGCAGACATCCGGCGGACGACAACAGCAGCAACAGGTGTTGTTGCACACGCAGGGATCAGGGGACAGCGCACAGACGGCGACGACGACGTCAGCGGCCCGCGAGCGCTCGCTCAACGTGTCCCAGGCGCCGTCCAGCATGCACGACTACCTGAAGTTGATCGAAGTGCACAACCGTGGCGGCAGTACGTTCCGCCGTAGCCAGGCCTACACCACCGGAGCCAGCAGTGCGGGCATGCCACACAACTTTATCATGTCGACGAGCGTGCCGGTGTCGGATCGCCTTCACGGCTACCGCACACAGCAAGGCAAAGCGGACGGGCCCACGAACAGCCCGGACACATCCGCTACAGAGTCCTTGTACGCCAAGTTGCCCTCGAGGCGTGAGTATCTGTTCTTGTACCTGGTGAATGATCTCGCCTGGGGCTCTGTGCGGCGTGATGGGATCGGGGAGAAGAACAAGGGGTTGGGGGTGAGCATGGCCCGTGGCTTTATGACGTCCGCTGCGGCCAAGAGCCCGTTGATGACAAGCTGCTGCTCGCGTATTGTGTGTGAAGTGCTGTGCGTGCCGAGGCCAGACAGCTGAGTCGCACCGTTTACTTCTACCATCTTTTTTTGTTTGTTTGTTGGTTGGTTGGTTTGTGTGTTTGTTTTGGTTCTCTATACTTGCTTGAAATTTTCTCTTTCTCTTTTTTTTTTCACATTGTTTTTTTTTTTTCAAGGAAGACAAACGCTTCGTTGTCGTCGCTCAATCTCTCTCTCCCTCTCATTTCGAATAAGAATTCTTTTTTGTTTATTTTCTGCTGTTGTTGTTGTTGTAAAGTGCGTGTATCTTTGACCAATGTACAAACAAGTGTAAATTTCTCAATTTACCGTTTTTCTTCTTATTGTTAGTTATTCTATGTGTTTTTAGACTTGTTATGCTATTCTTGTAGAACGCTTTTCAATCTCATTATAATTTCTTCTTTTTTATATTTTTTATTCACTTTGAAATGGAGTGTGTGTTTTTGTTTGTGTGTTTATGTGCGTATGTGTGGCTGGGTGACGCTTGGCAAGTCACCTTTTTTTTTTATGATTGCGGTTCCTCGTGGTTGCTGTATGAGACAGCGGTGATACCAATATAGAATTATTTTTGCATTGACTGATTGGTTGTCCGACCCCCGCTCTCTCTCTCTCTTTCTCTCCCCTTCACCTTCTCGCTGTCCTCCTCCCACCGCTCTTTTGATTCTCCTTCTCTCTACGGGTCTGTGTTACTGCGTTGTGCTGCTTTCTTTGTGTTTAATTTTTATTATTCGTTTGTTTTACCTACGTCTATGTGTTCCGCGAGACTAAAGAAGGGGGGAAGGGTACATAGTCTCTCTCTTTAAATCTATTAAATTATTTTATTTTATTTCTTTTAATATTTTCCCTCTCATTTTTTTTTCCCCGGTGCTTAAGTTTGCAGCACGTCGTGAGACTGGTTGTCTTTCTTTTTTTTTCCCCCACTTTCAGAGTACTCGCAAAAGCGCACGGCACGCCTCCATTTCCAGTCGCGCGAAACAAACAAACAATCAAACAAACAGAAGCAAAAAAAAAAACTGAAGTAAAAGAATAACGACCCACACATATCGTGAAGGGACTCCTCAGGGTGAACGCACAACAGTAAAGAGTGACTCTTTTTGTTGTTGTTGTTTGTTTTGCTTCTCTCCTGCTGATGTTCTCCGCCCGTGAGTAATAAGGGGCAATTTTGCATTCCTGCGCAAAACAGAGTGTCACGCGCGAAGGTCAGTTGAATCAGATTCCTCCGTACTGGTCGCTAACGTGGCAATGACAGACATCCCACAGAGTACATGCTTTTTTCTGTAGTTGTTTTGTTCGTACCTTTTCCTTCCCACTTCTTCTCTCCTATAAAACAAAACAAAAAAACTTTTGCAACACAACGCTGTTAATTTATTCTCTCAACTGATTGATGCTCATCCTCGATGCGTCGTTGGGTCCGCTGCTACACACACACACACACACACACACACACACACACACAAACACAAACAAACATTCACTGATGACAACGATAACAAGGACTTACACTCTGCTGAACACATAAAGCACCTCTTGTGATTGAACGCGAAATAATAATAAGCGAAGGAAGGCTGACCAATAAATAAATAAAAAGGAGGAACACAGAAGCAAAACGGGGAAAAAAAAAAAACGACACACACTTTAGCGTCGCGTTGTCGAACCTCTTCGTTTTATTCTTTTATTTCTCTTACATCGCCTCTCTCCCACTATTTTCTTTTTCTGTCTTTGACACCTATCTTTTTGCCGTCTTTGAATAAAATAGATAATATATATAATACCCGCTGAATCAGACACACGACACTGCTTGCACACTGGAAATACCGACCTCTTCTTTCTTCAACAAGCGTGTTAGGTTATTTATGTATTGTTACTTTTTCTTTTTTACGACAACTTTTTTTTCTTCTTTTTTTTTTCATCTCTAGCGGAGTGGACGCTGACAAAGGCTCGTACTTGCTTTGTAAGGCACACTGGTCTGACCGCAAGAGAGAAGCTGGAAGCGATTTGTGGATGTGCATGAGTGTGTTTATCTTTCCCTTTTTCACTACTGGAACTTCGTAGTTGCCTTTTCTAATTTACTCTGTGCTTTCCCCCCAATTTGGTTTTGATTGCTGAAGCTTGTTCTGTCCTCTAGCTTCTTCTTCTTTTCGCTGGGCTCTTAGCAACAAAGCAATACACGCCAAAAAAAAAAAAAACGTAATTACTTGTAAAAAAAGAAAAAAGCAGGTTCTAACTTCAAGCAACACGATCGCGGGAAATAAAAAAAGGAATAAAGTAGTTGAGCTTGCTCACATCGACCCTCTTTGCCTTTCCCACTCACCTGCTCCTCGCTTGTGCTACATTTTTCTTTTTTGTTTGTTTGTTTTCACTCTTTTTGCTTATTTCAATTGAAGTACGATCCCCCACCTCCTCCACATCCACGCTTAGCGTGTTCTTGCTGTTTTCCCCCTCCTCTGTTTTCTTCTCTTTCTCTGGGTACTTCGTATCCTCCCTCGCCTTGCTCGGATAACCTTTTCAAAAACTCTTTTTTTGTATTATCACCATTTTTACACGTTTGTTTCTCGCTTTTTATTTTATTTCTCTTTGGCATCTCCCATCTTCTTTTTTATTTTTCTTCTTCTTTCCTTATCACTGAGTGGACTGTTGTGTGCTCTTGTGTTGATATTGCAAGGCACAACTTCAACCACTGTTTCTCTGTGTGAGTGTTTGTACGTGCGCGTTTCTCTCTCTCTCTCTCTTTTTGCTCTGCACAAACGCACGTACAACGCTTTCTTCATTTTCTCTGTCTTCCTCTACTCTTGCATATAATAATAAAAAAACGCAACGACACAAAACAAAACGAAACAGAAACGGGAAACAACAACGGGGCCCTCTTTTTATTATTATTCACTTTGAGGAGTACGTCACGATTACGCCGAGTGGGAATTAACTCCCTTCGCCACCATTGATTTATTTATTTTTTTTTTTTTTGTGGTGCTGCCTCTGACGTTAGCGTTGACCTCTCCTTCGCTCTCTCTATTTCTCTCTTTTTTTTTCCCCCTCCGCCTTAGCTTTCTTCCAGTCTCTCGCACTACCATTTGTAGTAGTAGTAGTATTATTGCTGTTATTTTCTTGCTGCGATTGCCTCCCTATCTTCAGAGCTGCACACATTCAAAAAAAAAAAAAGAAGGCAAGCGCTGTTATTATTATTATTTTTTTTTCTGTTTGTGTGCGTTTTTTTTTTTTCTTTCATTATTTGACCTTGCTTTGTGAGGAGCGCGCGATACGGATTATTATTTTTTTTCTCTTCTGTATTGTTTGTTTTGTTTGTTTGGCAGGCTTTTGATTATTATTATTTTTGCTACTACTGTTGCTGCCGGTTGACGCAGCCGCCGTGTTAGAGGGTTCCTTCTCGCTCACTCTCTCTCTTATTTCTTCTTTTCTACTCCCGGTGCCACTTGCTGTTCTCTTTTCGTTCTCATTCTCTTTAAAAGCTATAAATTATTTTTTCTTAACTGCTTTCGATTTAAAAAATAACTCCCTCTGCTTTTTCTCATCAGCGGGGTGGGGTGGACAAGACGTTAAAGGATAGTCTCATTAGTAATATATATTGCTTTTGTTCTTGATTATAATTTAAGAGAACTGGAAAAGAAACGTAAGTTGTTCTTGCTAGTTAAAGAAATATATTTGTTGGCTTTCTTCACAACCTGCAGGTATTTTCACCGGATCTAGCGCTGCTAGCATCAGCAACAATCATCATCATTATTATTATTAGTATATACACGTGCCCTTTTTTGTTTTTGATTTCTGTCTATCTGCGCCTTTTTTGGTCTTCTCTTTTTTGGGTTTTTTGTTTTCTGATCTTTCCCTCTGTGTGTGTGTTATCTATATTCTAACCACCTTTCTCTTTTGTTGTTGTTGTTGCTGTTTTTGTTTCGTCTACTCCTTTGTTGGGTGCTGCCGCGAACTTACTTGATTCAAACAAACAAGCACACACATAAACACAAACACTTCGACAGTTCAACGAATCATAACTAAAAAAAATTTCTTTCTTTTGACTTTTTGTATATTTGTTTGTTTGTTGCTTTCCAAAATGGGCCAGGGTATCATCCGGGCAACGTCAAGTTTCGACGACGGGCGTCGTGCAACCGAGGATAGCCGCACGCACGCCGCCTCGTACCCGATGTGCGGCGACAACACCAACCGCATCCCGTCTTCCGCACCCCCGGCAGCCTTTCTGCGTCCTGTTGCCCCATCGCCAGATGCGACATACACGTCCCACACCCCCAACAATGCCAGCACGCTGGAGTACCTGAATATCGATAAGGCACACTACCTCCACATGCCGCCACACACGCCCTCCCAAGGGTCACGATTTCACAAATGGCGCCACCAGCACCAACACCAGCAGCAGCAGCAGCAGCAGCAGCAGCAGCGCGACAGTGACGGCGTGGATGGCGCATCCATCGCCATGCCGCGCGTCGCCCACGCAGGTTACAATCCCGCTGTGGTGTCCGCTCGCGAGGCCCAGATTCGACGTGAAGCCGAGTACCTAGAGAAAACCATGGCGCTGGCCGCCGAGGAAGCTGCCGCCGTGCCCAAGGGCGAGTTGGAGTGTCTCGCTTCTGGCTTTTTGTCCATCGCCGACTTCATCTACGTTGCCGAGACGTTGAAGGGACTCTCCAGCTTGCTGCTGTGCGAAAACGCCCGCGCTGTGCAGTGCATCGGCGCACAGTCCGCATCGGCGAGTTCAAGCCGCTCTGGCAGCGTGTCGGCCACCCCGGTCGAGCCCAACGCCCGTGCCGGTGCGGCAGCAGCAGCAGCAGCAGTCAAGGGAACGAACACGGTTGGGGCTCTCCTCAGCAACCTCGCCGCCTCCGGCCCCGCCGTGTCCACGCTGCCTTGGACCGTCATGCGGGAAGCCCTTCTGGCGCAGCGCGGCAGCGGCACCCATTCGATCTGTGGGGACTCGCAGGCCGCCCCGGCCGCCTCTGCCGCCACCGTGTCGATGCAGCAGCACACGACGGTCTTCCACGACAGTCTGACGCCGTGCGCCGACCTCTCCGAGAAGGTGGCCAGCGAGAGGGATGGAGGGTCGCCGATAGGGAGTGGCATCACCGCCACCAACGCGCCATCTGTGGGCGAGACGGACTTCAGCGACCCGCCCAGCCTGCCGGAGCACAAGCTTCACAGCGCCTCTATTCGAGTTCAAGGATCAACGCCAACAAGCACCCCGCTGGGCAGTTTGCCCACGATCGCGAAGGCAAGCAACGCCGCCGCCCAGAGTGGGCACAGCGCCGCGGTGCAGCCGGCCATGCCCACGCCTCTCTCCGCGTCCTCCTCCGCGGCGTTAGGTTTGGGGGAGGTGCGGCCTCTCACGATGGAGGACCTCGTCAACGTTACCACCCAGGACGAGGTGCTGGATGTCTTTCTGACGTCCATGGGAAAGCGCATGCGTGGGCTCTCGAAGAAGCTGCGCGTCATGAACCCGTTCGCGGTGTTCCGCTTCTGCATTGTCACCCTGGTGCGCACGGCGGCGGCCAGCTACAAGCCCAGCGCCGTCGCAGCGGCCCCCACCCACACCCCGCGCACGCGCAAACTGTTGGCGGGACGCTCCGTGGACACCGCACGTGATGAAGCCGCAACTGGCCCGCGTCCACTTGCGGCGAAGGACAGCGAGGCAGAATGGGTGTATGCGGAGGTGGTGGTGGAGCGCGCGCCAGATGAAGCCGAAGTGCGCGCCAAGCAAGCCCGGCAGGACGCGTTGGATTCCATGGGCGAGGACGTTCATCGACTCTTCACCGACACCCAAGCAGTCTTATTGCATGCGCTGACCACCTTTGCCGATGCCATGCCGCTTGGTATCAACTCCCGCATCAACAACAACTACCTCCTCCCAACCGAGGCCATTTTGTCCAGCTTCACCGGCTGCGGCGTGCACACGCGTCGCCGCACGGAGTTTTTCGTGTCGATGGAGGACCGGGCCAAGATGTTGCAGGGTCATCAGAGCTTTCTCAGCCCCGAGGCGCTGCTGCTGGGGATCAGTCAACTCTCCAACCTCGCCTCGCAGATGCTTTCTGCTTTTGCCATTGGCGCTGTCCTCGCCTTCACCACTCGGTGGCGCGAATTGTACGAGGCTGGCGCCACCGGCACCGACGAGATCGTCGACATCATGGAGAACTTTGCCATCTCCTACTGCACCGGCTTTGATATTATGTGCAATGAAGCCTTCCCCGCGCTGCGCAAGCAGTACCCCAACGTCTTTGTGGTGAGCTCCTTCGTCATCCGCGACGAGGACGGCGGTCGACCTCCGATGGTCACGGTGGCCATCTCCGCCCTCCTGAAGCTTATCTTTCTCTTCGCCGGCGGCCTCGAGAGCATCCGTGCTGATGATCGTCGCCAGATGGCGCAGGCACTGAAGGAGGAGCGACAGCGGCGGCGGCGGCAGCAGCAGCAGGATACGTCAGAGCGGCACCCGTCAAGCGCAATGGCGATGTCGCACAGGTCTGCTTCTTCTCCCGCACATGTGGAAGAGGATGAAAGGTGGCGGAAGACGGCGTCGGTGCCCCCGCAGAGCTCCACCCACGACGACCACCATAAACACCACCGCCTCGAGCTCAGTGGCCCTTTTGCGAAGAACAGCCCCGACAGCCGTGAGTTGTCCATCACAACAGAGCGCCACCGTCGCACCCTCTCCAGCACGTTAATGGGCAACTCTCACCGCTCCCAAGGCTGCAGCCTCACCCGCTTTCTGAGCAACGCGGATGCTGAAACTCCCATGACGGACGACGTGGCGCTCGCCGCTGCGCTGCAAGTTAGCTCGGCCTCCGTGCTGGTCATGATTGGGTCGATGATTGCCAGCGACCCTCTCACCGCACAGGCGCCGACCACGCACGAGTCTGCACGCCTCGCCCTGGCCGTCAGCCGCGTGTGGCGTGTGTTCTTTCAAACGGCCGGCCTGCTTCCCCACGGCACGTCCTGCCCCCTCGAGATGACGAAGTGGCTGCCGCTGTTTCCAATGTACGCCGTCAGCGCGGAGGCGAAGCGCGTGCTGCTGCAGGTGTACGCGAAGACCGCGGACCTCCACCCCCTCTTTGTCGGGCCGATCCAACGTAATGACGTACTTCACTCCGTCGCCGGCTTCGTTGACCAAGTCGTGCAAGCGAGCCAGGACGCCCACCGCTCCGGGACTGCGACACCGTCGATCAAAGGTGGTCAGCCCCCGCCGGGGCCAGATCATCTGCCCTCCGTGGACCTCGGCAGCGCGATGCATCCCTTCACCGAGGACGGTACCGCGTCGCACGCGTCCACCTCCGATGCCAGCAAGGAGCGCGTGTCCATTTCCCGCTCCATCGCACAGGCCGCTGCGGGGACGGTCTCGCATCAGGTCATCCCTATCTTCCTCCATGGCACCAAGCGTTCCACGGCGGCGGCGCAGATGATATGTTCCTTGCGCAGTGGCTCGAAGGCGGACCAGAACCGCTTCAGTTCGACGCTGGCGAAGGAGCTGCGGAAGGACCTGTACGAGCTGACGGCCCGGCAGGTGACCGATGCCTTCCGACCAGGTGTCAATGTGGTCAAGGAGGCCTGGGCCATTCCCTTGCCGGGTGGTGTCGCCGCCTTCCCAAGCGAGAAGCTTGAGGACCACGCCACGACCACACCTGCCGCCCTGCAGACCTACAAGAATAAGCTCGCAGTGGTGATCTCGTGGAAAAGGTCGGCGGCGCCACGGAGCAGCTGTGGCGGCCATCTCTCACAGGCGCCAAGCGTTATAGAGAGCAGCAACCGTATCGGTGGTGCCACGCCAGCGATGGTCTGCCCTATTCAGCCCGGCGATGAAGTTACGATTCGCTGGGGCGACCCGATTGGCCATACGGACGAAGCGGAGACAAACGCGGATGGAGATGCCCCTACCACAGTGGCTGCTGCTGCCTTGTTGTCGTCGTGTCCACCGCCGCCGCCGCCGCCCGCGCCGCAACGCCACGCCGTACTAGCGGTGTTGCGCACCACGACGCCCTCTCAGTACGTCGTCGTGTTGGACGCGCCGAATTACCTCGCTGAGTACGCCGTTGCAGGTGCTCCTGCTGTTGCTTCTGCACGAATGAGCAACGGCATTGGCTTTGGCAAAGCGGCAGGCGGACGCCAAACCAGCGCGCTGAGCGCGTGGACCTCCAAAGGGCTAGCGAAACGCCGACAGAGCACCCTGTCTACGCAGTCGATGGGCCTGGCCTTCCTCGAAGAGGCCGCAGCCGGCGCGCCGTCCATCACCGATGTCCTACTCTATCGCCGACAACAGTCTTTGCTGACGGGCGATGCGGCGTCTGCGTGTGCGTGGACGAACCCAAATTACGACCTCGGCATTCGCACTGGCAAGGGCGATGAAGTGTCTGAGACGGCGGCATCGGCGCAACACCGACGCTCTTCCTTGGCAGCGGTGAGCCCACTTCCTGGAGTGGCGATCCCTGTGATGCTGGGCTGGCTGCTGGGTCAGGCCTCGGGCAATGAAATCGTCTTGGCCCTCCCGCTGCCGCCCCTGGCCTTCCGCATCTTGAGCCTTGCCGTGCGCCTTGAGCTGCCGGTGGAGGAGGTGAAACTGGATGCCGCGGATGTGTCACTGCAGCACCCCGAGTACACCCGGTCGGAGTGGTGTGCGCACATGCAAGAGGAGCTCCGGACGTCGCTGCTGGCGAGCCCAGCCGGTGGGAAGACGTCCGCTGATGACACGCACTTCTCTGGGAGCCCCGCCGTGGCGCGTCGCCACTTCCAGCGCCTGAAGAGTCAGCTGTCCGACACCCTCGTGTCCATGTCGCTCAACGTGCAACACAGCGACGCTGCCTCGCGTGCTTTGTGGGCCGCTGTGCTGCAGGGCATGAGTCAGACACCGTTGACTCGCTCCCCTGTGTTTGCGCAGTGCTGCGCACGCACGCTGCGTGAGGTCCTCTGCGGCCCCTACGACCACCCCGATGCTGACTTCTCCTTCAAGCAGTCCTTTCTTCTTCTTACAAACCTGAACGCACCGATGAACGCCTACCGCGCGTACATCCGCAAGTGTGTCATGGGCGTCCTAGACGAGGAGTTCTCTGTGGCGGAGAAGCGGCTGCTCCTGCGCTTCATCACGGGTCACTCGCTGCGCACCGACCCGGTACAGGCGGAGGTGATCTGCGTGGACGTGCAGCACACCTTCGCCTCGGCGCCAGACACACAGGCGGCGCAGCGTGGCACGGTGCAGCTCGCGATGCCGCTGAATGCCGAAAAAGACAAGGCGCCTCCTTCTCACCCAACCGTGACGCGAGTGGCGGTAGACACGACGCTGCAGCTGCTGCCCATTGGCCGCCCGTCAGACAACACGCTGCTCATCCCCAACTACTTCGAAGCGCTGCTGATGGGCACCTACCGTGAAGAGGTGCTCGGCGCCGACTTTGCGTGGCTGGCCCGCGGCGCTGGCAAAGGGGCCGAGGCCGCTGCAGAAGCCGCGGCTGTGCCAACAGACATGAAGGAACCGGTGGTGTTGGAAGAGAGCGATTTCCAGTTTGCCTGGGCGGGACTCACAGCGGCTCAGCAGGAGACGCTGAAGCGGCGCTTCCGTGATCTGCTGGTGCACCGCCTGCGTGCTGCGCTGTACGCCTTCCTGGTCAGCCGCGACGATTCCATTGAAGCCTCGTGGGAGTTGGCGGAGAAGCTGGGTCTCGGCGCCAGCCCAACGCTGCTGAATGAGACCACGCGCGGTGGGGTAGGCAACGCGAACGGCAGTGGCAGCGGTGGTGTTGGTGGCGCCTTCATGCGCCGGCACGACGGCACGCTTGTGTTTGTCGATGACAGCGCTTTCGGTGCCTCAGCGATGGATGACTTCGAGGAGCTGCCTTTTGATGACGAAGACGAAGACGATTTAGCAGATGAGGCGCTCTCGGAGTCGATGGGTGAGGCTGAGATGATCTTAAACAACTCCGCCTTTGGCCTCTTCGGCGAGGATCGCTGCGCGGATGGTCGGGGATCGCTGAAGGGGCCTCGCGCCAGCACACGTGGCTCTCTGCGCTCGGACCAGCTGACGATGGGCACGGGCACGGACAAGTCGCAGCAGCAACTGAACGAGGATTACGAGGCAGAGGGCGTGAACCTGAACGGCTATCGTACCGCCGCTTCGTTTTGCTTTGACGAGGAGAAGGAGGACGCTGAGGCGGCTGCCTTGGCCGCAGACGACGCCGAGGACGACGCCGTCATCACCAACAACACGTCTGTGCCTCCCCCGACCATCTCGAAGGCGATGGACGCGCAAAACGACAGCGCAGTGTTGGACAGTGCCCACCCAGATAAAGAAGAAGCCAAGCACCAGCAGGAGGGGAAGACGACGCACGGTGGCAGCAAGAGCGACCTCGCACTGATGGATGTTGCCCCGGCCCGGCGGCGCTCCTCCATTGTCACGAATCGGATGAGCTCGCTGCTGCGGCACGCCCGCTCGTCGCACGTTGGCCCCCACAACCCTACACCACCGGCCACGTCCCCGGTAGGCAGCACAACAACGTTGCACCCTCCCAACGTGAGGCCCGCACGCCGTTCGTCGTACGCGTTGGGGATCCCACCCGCGCTTGCTACGGGGGGAGCGTCACGCGAGCACGCCCTCGGTGAGCGGGAGACCTCCGCGAAGGCGAGCGACCCACTGATGGCCGAGGTGGACTCCGGCATTCGCGAACTCTTCCCAGATGAAGAATCATTAGCTGCGTTACAGATCTAACAAAGGGCGTGAAGCGTGAAACGTGCGCTTATGTTTGTTTGTCTGTTTTGGATAGTTTATTGTTTGTATTTGCAATACTTTTGAATCGTGTGGGTGTGTGTGTGTGTGTGTGTGTTGCTGTTGTTTTTGTTTAAAACAACAGTGAATGCAGCTTGTGCCTAATGCAGTCCCGTCAACAATAAAACAAAAACACATTTTTAAAGGTTTGGCTCTTAAAAAAAAAAAGTCATTGTATTCTGTTTGACGCCGAGAGTGACCTCGAAAAAGTTTTTTTTCTGCTCTTCATCTCCATTTTTTTTCTTTTCAATTTTTGGATCCATTTGAAAACGTTTCATTTAATAGGAGAATGTCAAGAAAGGTCTTGCTGTTGTCCGACCACTTTCCCCACATCTGTATATATTCATATAACTATGTATTAAGTAATGCTTTCTCTATGCATCGTCTTCCCCACAAAGTTAAAAAAAAAAATGTTTGTTTGTTTGTTGGGTGGCTTTTCTTACCTACTGATGTTAATAGTGCCTTCCTTCTTTCTTTCTCTCTCTCTCTCTTTCTTTCACACACGTGTGGAGTGTGTCAGAGGGGATGGATCTTTTTTTTTTTTTTTACGTAAGCGGCAGTGTCTCACCTTCTCCCAGTGTTTGGCGTTCCTCCGCACCAATAATCAAATCCGCAATGTATAGTAGACTGTCACTTCGACAGCAACAAAAATATTTGCATAGGACGAAAGGATAGTAGGCCTTTCTTCATGTTTACCTCTTTTCGTTTCCTCCCAGTCACCATAGCGTTTTTGACGCGACTTTACGCAAATTCTTTTTCTTCTTCTTTTGCGTGGTTTGTGTGTGTATGTTATTGAGTTTTGTTTTTGTATGGCATGAGTAAATACTCTATTCGAAGCAAATGCCATACTTAATCCCTGTTTTTCCTCTTTTCATATATTTCTGTTGACTCCAAGAACCACTTCTTGATATATGAAAGCTGTTTTTCAAAGAAAAAAAAAACATAAGATCAATGATTGCCTTAGCGATAGAAGCCGTAGAAGAGAGAAAAATGAATAGAAAAGGACGCCTAGGCAAGTCCCAAACATGCGTAGATGCTGCTGCTGTTATTGTTCTCTTTGCCTGCGGTGTTTTGTTTTTCCCCCTCTTCGGGAGTGTCCCTACATGGCGTCTCCTCTTCGAAGCGCTGGCTGCGGAACAAAAAGAAAGGTGGGGGCATCTCCCTATCGCTCGAAAATCTCGGAGCTTGACACTTTCCTCTCCACAATGCGAAAAAAACAGAAGGACAAAAAACACGTGCAGTACTGAACAGACCATCACACTCTCTCTCTCGCTTTTTCTTTTCATTTGCTCTTTGGTCTTTTTTTTCATAATTATGATTATTCTATTTGGCTGACAACAGTCATTCTGATTCCTTCCCCTCAAATCCCTTTTTTACATTATTTTGTCGTTTCGCTTTCGAGACACGTGTAAAGGCTTGTCTTTTTTTTTTTCTCTTTGCTGCGCGCACAGATCAAAATAAAATCGCTTTTCGAACGATACATTTAGAGAGAGAGAAAGGCGACCGCGTGCACGATGATTCAGATTCTCCTTATCATTGCCGTGGTGGTCGGCGTCTTCTTTGCGTACATGTACACACAAACCAAGAAGATCGCCCTGGACCCCACGATGTTCAAGCAGTTCAAGCTGATCAAGAAGACGGAGGTGACTCACGATACGCACGTCTTTCGCTTTGCCCTCGACACGCCGGAGCAAACGCTGGGGCTGCCCATTGGCCAGCACATCGTCCTGCGCGCCGAGTGCACGACGGGGGGCAAGACGGAAACCGTCACGCACTCCTACACGCCCATCTCCAGCGACGACGAGAAGGGCTACGTGGACTTCATGATCAAGGTATACTTCGCCAACGTGAACCCCCGCTTCCCCCATGGCGGACGCCTCTCCCAGCACATGTACAACATGAAGATTGGTGACAGGATGCAGATGCGTGGGCCGCAGGGCAAGTTCACCTACCTCGGCAACGGCCGCGCGCTCGTCCACAAGCCCGGCCACGGCCCAACCACGGAGCAGGTCGATGCCTTCGCGGCCGTCGCGGGTGGCACCGGCATCACCCCGATTCTGCAGATCATTCGCGCCATCAAGAAGAACAAGGAGGACCGCACCAAGGTCTTTCTGGTCTACGGAAACCAAACCGAGCGTGACATTCTGCTGCGCAAGGAGCTGGACGCGGATATGAAAGATGATGAGCGCTTTCACGTCTGGTACACGATTGACCGCGATGTGAGCCCGGAGTGGCCCTACGACAAGGGCTACGTGTCGGAGGAGATGTTCCGTCAGCACCTGCCCGTGCCGGATAAGTTTGGTGATACGAGCGTCCTGCAGAACGCGGGCTTGAAGCGTGTGATGGCGCTCATGTGCGGACCTCCGCCGATGGTAACGATGGCTATTAAGCCCAACCTTGAGAAGCTCGGCTACACGGCGGACAACATCTTCAGCTTCTAACGACGCTGCTGAAGTTGATGCTGGGGACATGGTCTGGTGTTATCGGTAGTGGTGATAATTCTCCTTTTTGTGGTTCGTGTTGGCGGATTGTTTTCTTAACTACCCAAAGGGAAAAAAAGGTAAATGGATGGCTTGGGAATTGCAGAACAACCTGCACCGTGATCTGGTTTACGTATTTTCTCCTCATTAAGATTTAAAAAAAAAAAGGTTGATGGACGATATCGTTAGAGAATCTTCGTTTATTGATCTTGTGTGTGTGCGTGATGTGTTGTGTTTTTCTTCTTAATTTTTCTGGAAAGGATATTTTGTCCTTCTTATCAACTATTTAACATGAAAGAAAAAATAAATATAAGTAAAGAAGATGAGAAACGATAGGAGAGACTGAAAGGGAACGGCGAGCGTCACGGATGATCTTAGCAACGCTTCCCCCTTCACTTCTGTTGTGGTGGATGTTGTTGTTGTTGTCGCGAACTCTCTCTCTCTCTTTCTTTACTTGATTCTCATACTTTCCATCAAAAAAAGAAAAGGAAAAGAAAAGAGGCTTTATTGAAACTTCTCTGTATACGTATATATCAATGCGCATGCTTTAAGAGGCAGCGAAGATGCACACGGACTGGGACGCACACGGAGAAGTGAAACCGAACATCGCAGAGCTTGAAAGACATCGCGTATTGTTAGTGAGAGAAAACCAGTTCAACTATGTCAACTTTGCGGAAGCTGAGAGCCTTTAAAACATAATAAGAAGAATACAATAGCTTGGCAGACGTTCTCTTCAGAGGGGCATTTTATTGTTCATTTTACGCACTCACAGTGCGACGAAGAAGAAACAGCGGGAGCCCCACGCTCCACCCGACCTTTTTTTTTTTTTTTTTTCTGCTACTTTGATGATGTCGTTGTGAGAATGGCTCTTATGCAGAGAGAAAATGCAAATTGTCCTCTTTCTGTTAATCTTTTTTCCTCTCCCACTTGAAATCTCATTCTCCTCCCTCCTCTACTTCTATTTCCTCATATTCTCTAACGAAGCACACACACACACACGCGCAAAAAGAATCGAAGAAAAAAGTAACGCCACAAGAGCTCAACAGAGGGTTTCTCTATCACGTTAGTCTTTATTTCATCGCAGAACTCATTTCAAACAAATAAAACAAACAACAACAAAAAAAAGATCTTGTGTTTCTGATTTTGCTACAAGATGTCAACACCCTCTCCCGATGACATTGTCAGCAGTCCGAATGGCTACCCACTCTCCGGCACCGTGAGCAAGGCCCTCCTCATCGTTGCGCCGCCCTTCGCCCGTGAACGCGAGTTCGTGCAGTACCTCAAGTACCGGCTCTACGACGCCGGCTTCATCGTCGTCCGCGAGGAGTTTCGCCTTCTCAACTACGAAGTGACGTCGAAGCTGTGCATCAACATGGACGCCCCGGCGGCCCTGCAGAGCTCCCTCGCGCAGCAGCAGCAGCAGCAGTCGTTGTCCCTCTCGGCCGCGGATGGCGCCGCCGCCACTGCCGCCAAGCCTGTCCCAGCGCTGCCCACGTCGCTGCTCCCGACTCCGCAGGACTTGGTGGGCACTGCCTATCTCTTCGTGCTCGCCCGTACGAACTGCCACGCCCTTCTTCTGTCCTTCGTGACGCAGCAGCTGTGCGGCGAGGATGCAGAGGTGCTCGAGACGTTTTTGGAGGAGCACCACACCCAGCGTCGCGAGTTGCCCTTCTGGATCTCGCAGACGGCCGCCGGGGCACGGCGATCGGTGGCGCTGCTCTTCCCGCGAATGCTGGCGGAAGACGTTCCGTCGTCGACGGTGTCGCGCGAGTACGTGCAGGCCAACTTGAAGCAGGCGCTGGTGCCGGCGCTGACGGAGCTCGCACGGCAGAAGCCTGAAAACCCGCTGCGGTGGTTGGCGATGCACTTATTAGCGAGTAACGCGCAGTCGCCGCCGATGATGTCGAGTCCGAACTAGCACGCACTTTATTTTTTTAGAAAAGACATTTTTGGGGGGAGGTTATCAGTTCTCCTCCTCGTTGTTTCCGCTTTTGTATGATGTAAAGTACTATTTACCTAAGCTCCTCCCACAAGCAAGCGTTCTTTTGATTATTACTTCAAGCGGACTTGTGTGGTGATGTGTGCTATATGGGGACTCTGATGTAGTGTGCGTGCGGAGATGCACGCTGGTAATGTGACGATGCGCATCACCTGCCGACGTGTTTTGCTGCCCCCCACGGGGTTTGACGTTGTCATGTACACAAAACAACAACAAAAAAAAAAGAATCACCTAAACACGAAACAAGCAAAAAAGGGAAAAGCGAGGAACCCGTTTGCCGCTATGATGATTCATGGTGGCTGCAAGAAGAGCCCCTCGTCCATCTCGAAGCTGCTCTCCCTTCCCGTAAGGAACACGAGTTTGTGTCAGTTGTGGTTCTATGGAATCAGTAAAGGGAAAGGGGAAGATCTTCTAGAACGCGATCACCTCTGAAGGCTTGAAGGAAAAAAAAAAGGTGGATTGGTTTTACGATGGTTCTCTCGGCTTCTGTAAGGCAGAGCTCTTTCCTCCTTTTTTTTAACGTTTTATGCGCCTCACCAGATCTGCGTGGCATTCTCCGCTTTCCCCTTTTTTTTCTCTATTTGCTGTTGTAGTTTTTTGTTGCTGTTTTGCCCTTGAGCTTGAGTGAAGCAAGCATTCAACCATAACTCTCTGCTTCTCTTCCCCCTCCCTTTCCCTCTGTCTGCGCCACCAAAAGGTCTCACTGGGGTTCCGCATGTTTCCTTCATCTACGTGAAGCTCTATTCCCCTCCATCGTACACTTACGAGAGACAACAAAAACTATTTGGACCGGGTTTGTGGCGTCTAGGAACACTCGAAGCTTGCGCACGCGTTTTTATTATTATTATTATTATTATTGTTCTGTTTTCCTAGCTTACCCTATCCTTTAAGTCGTCTATTCTTTTCCAATTATTCTACACATTTGCCACACCAACTTTCTTCTGTTTTTTCAAGCGAGGCAGCTTTGTGGGTAATCACACTGTGCTGCCGTTGAACCGCCTTTTCAATTCTCTGTTATTCTATATATATTTTCCTCGAAAATGGAGGCTAGAGAGGCGTTTGGGGCGTCTCCTGTTGTCGCAGGCCGCCCTGCCGCTGCGCCTCCCGCACCGCAGCCCACCGCCATCGCACGTGAGGACGTCGCCCTTCGCCTGTTTTACCTACTGCACAGCCCTCCGCTATCCCTCGCCAGCCTGGTGCGTGCCGGCCTCCTAGGCGAGGAGGAGGACGTGCACGGGCATTACACATTGGTTTCCACAGCTCCAGTAGCGTCACCGGTAGCTGCGTCTCCGCCCTCTGTCTTCAGTGCTGAAAGTGGCACCGCTGCATCACACAACGGCAAGGAGAGGACGAATACGACGCCTGCTGTGCGCAGCAACCAGCAGACTCCAGCATCTTCGCAGAGAACGCAACTGCAGATGGCTCCTTCGCTTCTGCCGGCACAGATAGATCAGATATGCACAGACGCGCTTCGATCGCCGGTAGCGGTCTCCGCCCTCGCTCTCACCTCTCCCACATCGGCCAGCACTGCCGCATTTCGCAGCGCTCCGATTTCCGCCGATACGGTGGCGCACCGTCTGGCGAATCTCTACGCTCATCACCCACCCTACGCTCTGCGTGAGTGGCTGCACAAGGAGGTGACGCGGTTGGGCTGCCCGAACTACCAAGATCCGGTTTCCAACGACATCGTTGCCACCGCAGAGGCGCTTCGACAACGGGAGGCGCTCGTTGCGCTGTATATTCGCCTCTGCGAAGATCATGACCCACAGGCACCTGTGTCAACCAGCGGTGGTCAGAGGGCTAAAGATCCTGAGATGGCTGCGTGGGGCCGTGGTCTGCATCAGTTGATGGGGTGCCACCACGTACGCGAGCGCCACTGCCCGCACCGCGCGTTAGACGGCTTTCGTTGTAACTCCACGCACGGAGCTGAAGTCGGTGCTCAGGTCCAGCCAACACAACTCTCCTCCCGTGCGACGGCCGAGTCGTTGCCGCGGCCTCCGCTGCGTCCTCGCACTGGCAAAGACGCCTCTGTTGCGTTGTTGTTTGTCCGACAAATGTTGCGCAACACGCCAGCGTCTCGTCCACCCGAGAGTCGGCGTGCACAGCGTGACGGAGCTGACGCTGCACCAGCCGCGCAGGCAGCAACCGGCACAACGGCATCATCGCTGGCTTCGCGCGCAGGCACGCAGAAAATTGGGGGCTCAGTGTATAAAAGTGAGGCCGATATTAGTCCAACAGCAGGAGCCAACATCACCTTTATTCGCCACCCCGATGTCGCACGCGGCGTGGGCAACGCGGAAACGATCGCGGCATCGCAGCGAACACACGGCAGCGCACGGCAAGCAGAGCAGCAAAGCCACAACGCGGAGCCGCTTGACGAAGTTGAAGCGAAGAATCTTGAGCGCAGACACGCACCTGATATCACGTCTTTGGATTGCATGATTGGTGTGGAAACCAGTGAGGCGGCGCAGGGTAGTGCGGGTGCTGCTGATGCGGCATCAAATGCACCATCCTCGTCTCTGTTCGCCATCCCGATGCGTCGGGGTCCGCGCATTCGTCTCCACCCCTCTGCTCTCGCTGTCAGCACCAGCAGTGAACACGACGCTGGCAGCGGCACCGCTGATGTATCTGCGAATGCTGATCGTGCACCTGTACTACAGCACGGTGCACGCCGCCGTCGTCGTGTTCGTGGTCGTCGCTCGGGTGACGCCAGCAACAGTAGCAGTAGCAGCAACAGCAGTAGCAGCTCTGTTAGCCTGCCCGTTGCGGGAGAGGAGGGCGAGGACGAGCTGTCCCCATCAAGTGTGGAAGAGAGCGAGGACGAGAACGACGAGGAAGGCGAGGAAGGGGTCAGCACAGAGTCAATAGTTGATGATGACCGCGACGTTCAGGGTATTGCAATCGAACGTGCCATCTTCACGGAAGGAAAACATTCAGATCAAGTGGGGAGAACAGGTGTTGATGGTGGTGGTGGGGAAAGGGGAAGCCGACGCGTCTCGATGCACGGCCAACCCGCCGCTGCTGCCGCCTCGACAGCCACCACTGTTGACTTCCTCGCAAGTCACACCGGTGGTCTCCTCAACCCTCCGCTCACCGCAGCGGCAGTCTCGAAGATACGCGGTGACGTGGCAGCACAACAGCTGCAGCAAGCCAACCACGTTGCTGCTACTGATGGCACAGCTGCGCCAGCGAACCTTGACGAGCAAGCAAAGTCATCGGCGCTGCACCTCGGCGAATTGCCAAGCCACGCGAGGCCATCGAATCCGCTCCTGGCGGGCTATTCCTTGACGCAGCCCTTCGTCTTGACCGAACTCCCGCCGTCAGAAGCAACAGCAGTGTTGCACCTTCCCTTCTACGCCCAGGCTCATGAACTGAACCGATTGGCTGGGCTGCGTAGGCGTACGTGCTACCAAGACCCTTACACGAACTGCCTGATCTTGACCTCGTGGTTTCTGGACGGTCTTCCCCACTGCTTCGGGGAGTACTGCAAACACTGTCCACACGGCGAGGTGTGCGAGCGTCGTCTGCTGCAACCGGCGCTGCAGCAGCAGCAGCAGCGCCGACGCGGCGGACACCATACCTGGCGTGTTGTGAAGCCGGCGCAAGTGAAGCAGGAACTGCCAGAGCATGCACACTTGGAAAAGGAGAGTAGCGGTAGTTGCATCGGCAGTAGCAGCAATAGCAGCAGCAGCAGCGGCGGTTCTTCTATAAACGACGGCGACGAGGACGATCCCGAGGCGCTGCGCTTCTTCGCGGAGCTGGACGCTGCCGATGCTGCCGCAGCCACGCAGACAACGAAGCGTGCACCGACCGACTCGCAGCTGAAGTCGTCGCTTTTGGCGCCAAAGGTTGTCGCTGGCGCTGCGGCTTCGCGGGAAAACGGTGCTTCTGCGCTGCGGGCTTTCTCCTCCCACTCCACGCCTTCGTCTTCGTCGCAGGCGTCAGCGCTATCCGATGGCGATGAGGATGAGGACGAGCAGCACCGCCACCACCTTCTTCGCTCAGCCGCGCTGTATTCCTACGGAGATGGCGTCGCTGGCAGCACCGCTGGTGTCGTGGTGCAGGTCAACTCACTGCGTGACTTGTTGCTGTGGGGGACCAGCGGTGATGGCGCAACAATGATCCACGCGCCTGATCCACGTGGAGTGAGTGCCAGTGGTAATAATGGTGCTGCCGCTGCAAGTAATCGCAAGACTGCTCGTGCACACGCCTCCATAGCGCTTCTCTCGGCCTCGCTGGAAAGAACGGTGGATCGGGCCGATGCAGGTCTTCTTGTGGGGGACGAGGCCGCTGCGGTAATGATGGATACTATGGACGTGGAAGAGCTGCTGCGCCGCCATGAGGCTACGTTTGAGCAATACGCCTACCTTGATTCCTCCGGTCTGTAGGGAGGCAAAAAAAAAAAAAAAAAAAAGAGGTGTGGTGGGTCACTATCGACGTAACATCCTTGCGGTGCCGTCCTTTTTTGTTCTTCGTTTGACAACAACAACAAAAACCTATCCGCATTAAACTATACACAATATATATTTCTTGCGAACCGCAGGTTTGGAATTGTTGACATCCGTATTCAAGGTAAGCGGCTCCTGGTTCTCGTGTTTAGAAGCGAAAAAAGAAAACGGGCAGACTTGTGGACGTCGACTGGACAGATGCTCGTTCATATAGCCACAATTTGCGTCTCGATATGTGGAAATCGCGTAATTCTTGACGTATATATATATATTGTCGTAGGTTTATGTGCGGTCCTCTGAAATTTAAATGAATACAACTAGGTTTAAGTATTATGTTTTCGTCTCCCCTCTCACAATTTCCCTCGCATTTTCTTCTCCCAACGTTTGTCTTTCTCGATTCCCATATGGGGCAGTAAAACACATACATGATTATTATCTTTTTTTAATTTATTCTGTCTTTCTGTCTAACATTTGAACAAGAAATCCAGTGATTGGTGAATTGAATGAGCATGCAGCTCACATGCAAGCATTGTGTGTGCGTCGCAAGGTACTCCGGCTTGTCGTTCTAGCGATCTTTCTTCTTGCTGCTGCGGTGGTAGAAAGAGCTTGGTGTGCTCTACCTCCTCGCACAGATCAAAAACACGCATCAACGAGGCGCCGGACTCTTTCCAGCGGTACTTCACGGCGAAGCGCAACGCAGCCGCGCGATTTTTACCTCGGCCCCTTCAATACAAGTTGTGTTCGGCCCTCATTTTCTTTCTCTTCCCATTTCGATTCATCACAATCGACCTCTCAGTTCCATGAAAACAACAAGTCGGTATGCTTCTCTGGAGATGGGGTACGTGTAGCCGTGTTAGACACCGGTCTCTGCCGGCATGTGGCGGCGTGGAGTCGCAATGTGGTGACGTGTACGAGTGTTGTACCCGGTGTTGCGTGCCACGACACCGGCTGCGGGCACGGCACGCGAAGTGTCAGCGTGCTGGCAGGACACCTCTCTCGTCCTCCTATCGCCGCCGATCGCCCACCCAACGCAGGCTCTCGCGCAATGAGCGAGGAGCACATCGAAATGCGCAATACGTCCTTTTCACGCCACCACTTTATCGGCATGGCACCGCGTGCGCGCCTCCACGTTCTTCGCGTTTTCGACCGAGACGGCAACACCGACCAACGCTACCTGACAGCCGCACTTGATCTGCTGTTGCAGGAAGCGGACCGTTATCGACAGGCGCCGCACAGCTCTCACCCCCCGGTGGACATCATCAGCCTCTCCTACGGCAGCGAGGATTATTACATCAACGCGGCTGTGCAGCAGCGTCTATACAGACTCATGCGCCACTACGGGGTTCTCGCTGTGGCGGCCGCCGGCAATGGCCAGCGTACCTTTGGGCAGGTGCGAAGTCCCGCCGATATGCCCGGCGTGATCGGCGTGGGTGCGCTGAAGCTCATACGGCAGCACCATCAAGCAGCATGCGCAGATCACAAAGCGTGTTTATCTGCGGCGCCGTCGGCAATGCCCTCTTATGTGGAGAAAGCTGTTAGCGGCTTTTCCGGGCGAGGATTCACCACGTGGGAGCTGCCCTTTGGTGCTGGTCGCGTGAAGCCGGACTTGGTGGTGTTGGGTGAGCAAGTCTGGGCTGTCGAAGGGGTGTCGGGTGCGGGACGGCAGTCGAACAGCTCCGCTTCCTCGTCTTTGCGATTGCAGCTGCGCTCCGTCACAGGCACGAGCATTGCGGCCCCCATCGTAGCCGGTGTGGCGGCTTTAGTGTTAGAGGCGGTGCGATGGAAAGCGGGGGCGTTTGCAGAAGACGCTCGCGTGCCTGTGCTGCCAAGCGATACAGCGTACTGGGCCAATCGCGTAGGTGCCTCGCTGCGGGTTCGGCAGCTGCTGTTGAGCACGGCGGAGCCCCTTCGCCCTCTTCATGTCTCATGTGGAGATGAATGGCGCAGTCCACGCCAAGGAGACAACGGCAGCGACGATTTTGAAAAAGGAAAGCCGACACCAAGGTACCACGCGGAGCTGGCGGGACTTCCGCTGGCACGTTTGTACGCGCGGTTCCTCTCGTTGACCAAGTGGAGCATCGCTGCACAAGGCGTCGGAGAGGTGCAGCCGCACCGCGCCATCACGCACCTTCTCCATTCAGGTGAGCCGTCCCCGATGACTTTGTGCACGTGCACTTCGTTTGCTATCCCAGCCTCCTTGGTCATTGGCGGAGCGCCGTTCGGCGCAGCAAACGTAGATGCAGGCTCTTGTGCGACGGGCGGAGGCGGTGTCACGGATCCGGGGCAGTCTGTCTCCGACTTATACTGGTGGCCGTATGCCGACATGCTGGCCTACCCCGGTGCCGCACCGCTCCTTTTCAACCTGTCTGTGCACCTCTGCCCCAACGCACAACTGCCATGTCCAGTCGCTAAAGAACATAACGCCGCGGTGGCATTTGGCACGAAATACACAGCACAGTTCCACCTGACAGAGCTCATTGGGCACTCCTACAACCTGACTCTGAGAAACGCTACGGTTCAGCTCTTTTCTGAAGACGCGATTGGGAGTCCCGCTCGATGTTCGCGTGCCACTCGCTGCCTGCTGGATCGTCACTTGTTGCGGGTGGCCTTGACACTTAAGGAAGTGGCATCCTCAGAGCACGTACTTGAGAGCCTTCCTGCGGTCCCACCCACCTCCTTCACGCTATCTGCATTGATGTACGTCCCGCCCACTGCCTACACGCGACTGCAGTACTGCGCAGAAGCACCAGTGGTAAGCAGTGTATCTCTCAGAGTGTCAACGGCAACATCCACAAATGGCACAAACAACAGTGTCTCTGAAAAACAGAGTGCTGCTTGTCTGCCTCTCTTCCACGTCTTTTCTGAAGTGACAGTGCGAGGTGAGGTGCGCGTGAGGGCGGCGCACACTCACCCCAATATATCCTCCACGTCTCAAGCGCCGACTCCCCCTGCGCCGCTTCTCACCATCCCCATCATATTGCGCATTCGTGCACCGCCGCCTCTTTCGCAGCGGGTGCTTGTGGATCCCAGCCTTGACTGGCCAAACCCCACTGCCGCGTCTTCAAATTTGTTCGTCGCCGGGGACGACCCGCATGAGATGCCGGGTCACGCAGACGCCCCCAGCGCGTACGCGGAGGCCGTCGGTGGTGATCACCCGCACACGGATCTGGCCCTCGTCTACGTGTACCTGCGCCACAGTCTGGGCCTGGCGGTGAGCGTCTTTCCTCTCCTGCACGTCGCGGCCTCCGTCCAGGCAAGCGCTTCGGCCCAGGACGTGCCACTTCAGTCTGCATCGGCCGCAGCTGCGATGCTGTCCCGTGTGGGCACTCTTATCCTCGTCGACCCCGAGCGTCCGCTGACACGGCCGATGCGTAATCTGCTTACGACAGCCGCCAAGCCTGTGGAGGGAGTCGATGGGCTGCGTGTGGTGCTGGTCACCGACTGGCACAGCGCCGAGGTCGCTGCGGCACTGCGGTGGGCCCGGGAGACCAACGCAAGTGAGACAGCCGGGCAAAACTCAAGCGTGGAGGCAAGTGCTCAGATACCAAGCTCAGCAGAAACACCGGTAATGGACTCTATCGACCGGCGTGAGAGGCAGCTGCTGCGGGTATGGCGGTACAACACGACGCGTGCCACCTGCAGCAGCAGCGAGGCCTCTGACACGACGACGGCCTCACAACGGGGCAGCGAAGGACTTCGAGGCAGCTGCCACGTCCCATCGCTGAATCGCTGGCTAGACGATATGGCAACAGCTGCGGTGTCAGCGCAACATGGTCGAGCACCATCGCCCCCACCCTTCCGCTTGTGCGAGGACATCGTGATGGATGGCGTGTTTGCCGTCTCCGCAGGTGCACCCGCCGCTTCCAGAGACTCATCCAGTGGTGACGCGGATGGTGCCTTCCGCTCCTTGGGCCAGCTGAACGCCGCGGGCGTGCTGCAGTGGTCCCTAAACCAGTCGTCAATGGGAACACTTTCAGCGAAATCTTTCTCCCGAGAGAACAGCTCGGTCAGCTCAGGCGAGGCCGTTATGTGTAATGTTGCAGCCACCTGGTCCCACACGCAGCGGCGCCTTTACAAGCGCTGCATTCCTCAATGCGGCACAGTGTCGCCGTCCACAGCCGACGATCTCCTCTGCGAGGATGCATGGGAGAGCTTTGCGGGAGAGAGCGTCACGGAGGACTACCCTTCTGCTATCCGTATCGATGGTGTCGCCGTCGCGCCCGTGTCTTCTGCAGGAGCACCGTCGTCACCTTGGAGTGCTCACCCGACCTCTCTTACGCGCGGCATTCTTGGTTTTTGGGCATTCCCTCAGAAAGCCTCCCATCGTCAGCACCCGAGTCGGGTAGCGATCTTCACCGACTCCAACTGTTTCTCGGCGGCAGACCACCACGTACAATCTGCATTGGCAGAGCTGGACTCCCTCCTGAGCGTAGCGAGCGGGTCCTCCACCCCAGCGGAGACGAACGCTGGTGATCCTCTGTGGAAGTCCACAGCGGGCGAACAGTTTCTTCGGAAAGAGTCAGCGCAGAGCTCCTCCTGCGTGGAGGTGATGAAGGAGCTGCTGTACTGGACGCTGACCGGTGACGGGCAGCCGTGGCGTGAGGCCGCGCAGCTTCAGTGTGACGTGCGTGCTTGGCCCTCTGCCTCCGCAACGGATGAGGTGGAGGGCGGCAGTGTGTGTCGCACGCGTGGCGCAGAGGGTGCTGCACAGCAGTCAAAGCTCAAAAGCTGTGAGACTGAAACGAGTGAGGCGGCCGCTGCTCGCACTCTTGAAGGAGAAGATGACGACGGCCAGGACGAGGACGACGACTTGTTACACACCGCGCCGGAGCGTGCGCGGGTCGGCGCCGAGGTGGTTCACTTCTGGGTCACGACCGTGGCGGACCCGCCACCCAACGACAAGGATCCCCAAGACAACCCCAGCAGTTGCTTGTGTCTGCTATGCGACATACCCCATGGTGTCCTCTGCGAGCGCGGCACAACGAATTCCTCTTTGACAACGGACGAAGAAGATTCTGTATTGTGGCAGGAGCACGATGATCTTTTTGCGCGCACGCAGGCAATTGCGGAGCAAGCGGTACTTAGCGCGCTGTCGGTGCGCTATCACGGTAACTGGGATGCCCACGTGCGGGCACATCAACACGAAGCTGCACCTGACAAGGACATGGATCGCCGAGGTGTCACAGCCGATCATCATTTTACACCTGTTCAAGAGAAATGTGAAGGTACTCTTTTCAACTTGCGGTCGGCAACGATGAGCAGGGGCAGCCAAGATATGTGGCAGGTTTTCTACTGGTTGCGACATCCAGTCCTTCTCGCGCAGGTTGTGATGTGTATTGGACTTCTTGTTGGCTACAAAGTCTATCAGGCTCACCAGCGGCGTGCACTGCGGCGTAGCTAGATTAGGCGCGTCGATGCGCGACACACATTTTCCAAATGAAAAAAAAGGAGTCGGGGCTCACCCATGATGTCTCGATTCTCTTTGCAAAGAATCCCATCTGCTCTCTTATTTTCTATTGACTTTTATTGTTGACGTTCAGCTCCCTTAGCTCTCAAATACAGAAGTTTTTCAGTGCCTCATAGAGGAGGGAAGAAGTCAAAAAAATACTTAATGCATCAAAAAAAAAAAAAAGATGTGCACTGTTTCTCGTATTCAGAAATGTTTGATGGATGAGAATATGTGTTAGAGAAGCGTAAACATGCTTTTCTTTTAAGTATTTTTCGCAGCTGCCCCTTTCCCCTCTCACTCAAGCGTGGCATCCCCGCTGCTGACGTTGACAAGGAGCCCTGTGGGTATACCTTTCGCCTTCTCCCTTCATCTTTGAAGGAGGTCCATTTGGCGCGCATTGCGCTTGCCTTAGTGATCAAAACGCGTCTTTCTCGTTTGTTGTTGCCTCTGCATACACATTGCCACATTCATCCTTTTTCTCTCTCTCTCTCCGTTGACCACCATAGTCGTGTTCAGCAGCAGCAGATTTGATTGTAGTGCCGTGCATCAAGCACAGATTTTCCTGTTGCATTGTCCTTTGAGTGCTGACTGAGCACATTTCTTTTTTTATTTTTTAGTTTGGAGGCACACTTTGTAGAGCGTTTGCACAAACACCAACACGAGTATCAGATCAGTGCACACACACAACGCGCTATACATCTGCAATTAAACATCTCAACTATAGACAACACACAGGCGAGTAGGAAAAAAAAGCATCGAAAACTGATGAAGTCTGATCGTGTTCCTCCCAAGGCGCACCTGGCAGGCCTGCCCTACAGCGCACTTGCACACGCACGGCGGCATGATGCGTCCCTGCTGACCCGCGTTGCCCGTCGTGTCGGCGCCACTGTAGCCAAGCTCAACCCACTGCGGCCGCGGCGAGAACAAGAAGGGCAACACGGTACAGATTCGGACGAGTTTGAGAGAGGTATTCGGTTGAATGGTGAGAAAGCACAGAATTTCTCTGCGGGTCCATCGACCACGACGCACGTGCGGCCACTGCAGCCCGGCGATGTTCTCCGGGATGTGCCCTTCCCCACGCAGTCGTCGGAGGCCGCGTTCTTCTCCACTCATCCGTCCCTCTGCGCCGACGTGTTCGGTCTCGTACCGGGCGAAGTATTGGAGATCATGCGTGAGAGTGCGAGTGCGTTGTTGGGTCACGTGGTGGTTGTGGTGGGGGCTCGAGGAGGAAAGTTGTGGGTTCTCGTGCATGGTGAGGCCTCCGCACGCGTCCTTCACGTCCCTGTTCTTCATGGCCTGGCTAATGGTACGCCGTCATCCACAGCAGCAACAGCGTCTTCGGCACCTGCAGTAGTGTCGGCTTCATCCAGAGAAGTGCGAGCAGCCATTCTGGCCTATCATGCCGCGCATCTCCTCTTTCACCCGCTGCGTTCGTTGACGGCGACCGAGGACGCAGAGCGAAGTAAGCTACGCGGGGTTGTGTTTGACCAAAAAACCTATGAGGAGCGGTCCATGGAGTTGCAGCGCGCGCAGCAAGAGGAGTTGTCAGCGCGTGTCGATCAAGTACGCACCGACTACGCGGCGCTGCGCACACGTGCGGCAGGGGAGGTGCAGCGCGTCTACACCGCAGAGCAGCGCGCCTTTCTCCAACGTGCACCTGACCTGTACGTTGCGGTGATCCCAGACGCCACGCCAGCGAACGCAGGGCAGCGAATCGGTTCAGCCGCCTCAGCAACCGCCCCTGCATCGCCATCTGTGTACGCGGCGGTGGTTCGTGGAGACGCTGAGGCGGCTGCGGTCGTGCTTCTGCCTCCACGTATTGTGGTAGCGACTGGCACTGTTGGCTGGGCCGGCGAGGGGGATGTGACCCTGCAGGTGCCGCAGGCGGGCCGTGGCGTTGGCGAAGGATCGCTGTCGGCCTCCGTCGTCCTCCAATGAGAAGGATCTGCAAGGACAAAGGTAGACAAAGAAGAAGAAATTAGTTGGAAAGGTCTGTTCCATCTTTTCTTTTTGTTGTTGTCCATTTTCCTGGTGGGGAGTACAGATGAGCGAGCAGGCTATTTTGAACTACAGAAAATAGAGCGCTTTTGAACTAGCGAGGTGCTCGTCGGGGAAGGCTTGTGTCACAAAGCAACATTAGCGAAAGCTACAACATCAAATAAAAGAAAAAAAAAAGGCTGTGCGATAACACAATGAAAATGAATTTATAGCAGATGGGCAAGCACGCTACCAACAGGGTCCCTCGGTTCAAACACTCGAAAGTGTGATGCACCCAACTTCACATGACAAAGAAAAAAAGGAGGGAGAGTTTGTTTTCAAGAGAAGAGATCATCATCGTACTCGTGTTGTCTTTCCAGTCTATCAACTTTTTTCTTCCTCTCTTTTTTCTCTCCAATTTTGAGTTTATTGTTCTTATTACTGTAAAGTATCGTGAGAGGAGACACTTCCTCTCCTAATACGTGCAAAAGTGACGCAGCTGTGACGGGCGGTGGATCGTGCTGTACCTCGCCGTCCTTGCCGTTTCATCGTCGCTTTCTGAAAGCAACGCCAACACGCAAACAACATACTACTATTTACATACATGAATACAGAGTGTGAGTCGGATGACTTGCAGCACAACAACAGCACTGTAGTCTCTGTTTCGCATACTTTTTTGTGCTCTCTGCACGCATCACGAGAGGCTTGACCTCTACACATTTCTATATATAAACACGCCGCTGAAAGTTCTAGTCTTTTCTATATATAAAAAAGTTGGGCCTGTTGTGCTGTGTTCGTGCGCAGAAACTACTTAATTGTTATTGTTGTGAGCGTTTGATATCACTATAATAATTATTATTTCCCTCTGGCGTTGTGTTCCTTGAATTGCTGTGTTTCTTTTTTTTTTTTTCTGCAAACGAGTCTCTCTATTCTTGTGGATGTCATTTTGTGGAACGAGTCCTCTATCGCACCTATCCATTTGCACCGTGACTCTATCTTCCTATACTTCACTTTCGCAGGCGTTGCTGTGGGCCCTCGACACGTGTGTGCGAATCAAGCGTGTGTCCTACTGCGCGTACTACTCTTCTTGATTTCGCTCTCTCTCCGCGTGTGTGTCTGGGTCTCTTCTCCAGTACTTTCTGTCTCGCAAGCCATAAGAAGATATCTTTGTTGCCCTTTCGTCTCTCCTCCCTTATTTCTTTCTTTCTTTTCTCTATTCTGGCGTGCGCAGTAGTTGCTTGGCAACCCACCTTTTTCTGAGGTTTGTATTCTGTGCACATTGAACTCCCTTTTTTCGTCTCTCTCCCTTTCGTTCTTTTTTTTATTATTTTTTGTCTCCGCTACTTTCCCATGGTGCACATGCGCGCTCTCCGGCACGCGTCCCTCCTCCTTCTCTTCCTTGCTCTCCTCTTTGTTGGTGTTGCTTTTGAAAATGCGTTTGACACCGGCGACGGCGGGTACGCCGAGGACGCGCGCGAGCTCCGTGACGGTGGGGTGCCATTCCGCACTCTGTTTCACTCCGCTGCGCACTGGCGCCATGTTCCTCTGACGCTAAACAGAGCCGACTACCCCTACGTGACCGACGCCTTTGTGAAGGAGTTTTTGCAACGCACCGCCCCACCGCAGTTGGCAGATGTGCAAGACAACCGCACCCTGATGTCGGCGGACTTTTACGACGAGTTACAGCTGTGGCGGAGACCAGGCCAACGCGCCGCGCAGATGCTGGAGGTGATGCGTGCACAGGTCGAAGAGGAGCGTGTGGCAGCACGTGCAGAGGCCATAAAACGGCGCAACGGCAAAGCCTGGCACGTGAAGAAGGCGCCGGCGGCCTCGCTGATCTCTCGCCTATGGCCTTCTTTCCTCCGGAGGAGCGGTGACGCATCTGAGGCTGCGCAAGCCCGTATGCCGTCGCCGTTTGTCGATGTGCAATACACAAGTGCAGTTCTCTTCCATGGCATGGGCGGCGCCACAAGGGACGCTGTTAACGCATCTCGCGCTGACGCGAACAGAAAGGCGAAGGAGGCGGACGACGCGCCGCACGGTGATAATGGTGGTGGTATTAAGGACCCAACGAGGTGGGAGACGGCGCAGCGACAGGCAGTATCGCTTGAGACGGATGCGGTGGAGCTCATCCCGTTCCCCTTTGTGCCGTACACACACTTTCAAGGCGTCAGCGCCGCAGAGGCTGAAGGAGAGCTGGGTCATCCGGAGCGTGCAATTGACGCGGGGGTGCCCGTGCAAGCTTTGCCTGCAACGCAGGTGCGCATCGACAAAGGGAAGCTCCGCTACACCGTACCCCGTCGCGTCGCCCCACACCAGCCCACCCACGGCTGGGACCACTTCTACATCGCGCTCAACTTGTGGAAGAACGAGGACGTCATCCCCGACCTCACCGAAGCCCTCATCGTTTTTCTGACGGATGAGGTGAAGCCCTTCTTTGACCTCGCCACATCGGTCGTCGTGTCGATTTACGCAAACGTGTCCCCTGACCGAACGGCGGAGTTGATCGAGGCGATTCTGATCCCCCGGCTGCACGCGGTGGGCATCCGCGTTGTGTACGCGACAACGGAAGGGTCGTGTCTCGGCTACGTGGAGCGTCGTCCATTCCACGAACGCATCGAGTGGATGGCGTGCATCCGCAACAAGGCGTTGGCCCCGCTGTACGAGAAGGGCATGCGTGTCTTTGACAGCGGTGACGCCGACGCCGACGCCGCCGCCGCAGCAGCAGCGAAGACAGCAGAGCTTCACAGCGACGGGCTTGTTGTGCTCTTCTTTAACGACATCTTTTTCCGTCCGCAGGACATCACCACGCTGCTGGAGAGCCGAGCGGAGGCGCAGATGGTGGAGGAAGTCCGGCCGCATGGGTGGGTGGCCTCTGCTCTCGATACAGCCGTCACACCTCCTGCCAACGTGCCGGGCACACCGACAGTACCGACACCAACGTTGAATGAAAGCACTCGACGAACCTCCGGTACGACGTTTGACATGGCGTGTGGAATGGACTTCTACTTCACCTTCTACGATACGTGGGTCACACGGGATCGCCTCGGCAACCCGTTCGAGGCACAGATGCCCTACTCGGACGATCACGCCACCCAGGGGGCCTTCTACCGCATCTTCAAGCATGGCCGAGAACAACGCCATAGCAGAGGGAAGGGAAAGGACGGTCCGGATCCTCATACGAAATTATCCGAGCGCCAATTCCAGCCGGAGACGGCGGCGGTGCCGGTGAAGTGCTGCTGGAACGGCGTCGCGGCAATTCGAGGTCGGTTCTTTCTCCCTCCCACCGCGGACCACCGACATGGATTCCCTGAGACAGTCTCAAGGTACATCGCACCTGGTGTGCAAGAAGACGCAGTAGAGGAGAAGACCGAGAATGACGACGTCGTTGGTGCCGCGGCAGGCCAGCAGCCAACGATGCTGCAAGATGGAAAAGGACGAGGTGTCCGCGCATCACTACAGCCGTCGCTATTTCCCGATGCTCATGGCGGCGCTCCGCCTGTGCTGCAGCGTCCATCCGGCGCGCTGTATGATCTTCTGGGCACGGTGCAGGACGCAGTGAAGGTGAGTGGTGTGGCGGACTACTACACGCGTGTGCTGGCGCGGCGTCTCCAGTCTGAGCGGATGGCGTGGAATGCCACCCGAGGCGAGATTGCAAAGCTCACCCGACACCCCTTTTACCAGCCCGTGGTGTACGCAAACATGAGCTCCTTCACAACCTTGTTGGAGGCGGTCCTGCAGGAAACTGGATCGCGGGCCAGCGGCTTTGACATCCTCACGCTGGCCTTGACGCTGAACACCACGAACTCCACCATCGCCCCCTCCCTTGTCGCCATTATCGCAGATCTGCAGCAAAGGGACGGTGCGGTGGTGAAGGAGAAGGTCGGCGCGTTGCCAGTCAGCACCTTCGATGTACGCGCCAGTGAGGATAGCACGTATTACGTCGCACGACACCCCGCCGTGCGCTTCCGCCACGCCTTCACGCCGTCTTATGGCGCCACTGTGCGTGGCCTGAAGCCCGTGCGCGACGACGTGTGCCTCTCCTCAGAGTGTCTTCTCATCTGCCAGGATGTGATGCAGGCTGCCGTGCTGCAAGATCGTCGCGCGCCGGTCATCTTGCTGAATCCGCACGTCCGCGTTGCCTACGACTTGGAACACTTTGAGCGCATCACACGCCACACCTGGTTCTTTGAGCACCCGGTTGTCTACTGGACATGGGCGATGGCGCGGCGGGTGCAGCTGTGGTGGTCGACGGGCAGCACGAGTGGTGTTGGCGCAGGCGTGCAGCACGGTGCGGAGGTGAGAGAGTTGGGAGAGGCGACGTCCGCCACAGACGATTGGCTACGTCGCGTTGCACGAGATGCCACGACGACGGCGGCAATGGATGACGCGATAAATACGGAAGAAGATACACTGGACAGCACGCGACAGAAACTTGTGCTGGAGGATGGCAAAGGCAACGTTGTCGATGTGGGCGTGGTGGACATCCCGACGCTGACCCGTATGGCCTGTCAGCGCATCACTGCAGGCTCTATCGGCCTCGCTGTCGGTGCCTTCTTTCCGTTATTCCGCCTCGTGCAGCTGCTCCTTGTTGCACTGCTCCTGCGGTGGCTCTGCTGGAGTGCACAAGCCGATGTGGCGAGGAAACTCAATGCCAGCAGCGATAGCGCGTACCTTGCCCGTGGTGGAGAGGCTACTGCTGCTGGTGCGCGCGAAAATCGCCTTCCCGGCACCCCGTCACCGAACGCCAAGGCGCTCTCGGTGGAGGAGCAGTGGTGGCGTGGGATGTACACCGCCCTGTGGCTCTCTCCGCCTGCGCGGCACATCCGAAGCTGGATCGACGCGCTTGCGGAGGACGACGGCGTGAGCGGCAGCATCAGTGCAGACTACGAAGGCCTCTCCGATGAAAGCGGACGCCGCGTGAATGATCTGAATAACCTCCACGAGGCCGTGTACCTGAGCAGAAACGGCCGAGCGAGCCCCATCCGTGGCGGTGGTGCGAAGCGCAGCGCAAATTCGCGCACTCCCTCCCCCCTCCCTGCTGTTCCGGTCCTCCATCTACAGCTGCGACAGTACTACCGCCGCCGAAAGCTCGCCGCTACGCTGGACACCTGTGCGTACAAGAGTCGTTGTGTGCTACGCAGTGCCGCACGCGTGGTGTTGTGGCTCCTGGGGATGCTGTGTTGCGTGCGATGCTGGTGCGGGTGCCGAGCCCCTGGACCACCGCCGGCGCCGAGCCTCTGCGCAGAGACGCGCTGCGGTGTGCTGTGGACGCGCCATGTGGTCGGGTCCAGTGATGTCTGCAGCGCGAAGAAGCAGCGGCGGTGTTCGCAGACACTCGCCGACGTTGAGAAGAGCAGCCGCGGCGAGACGCAAGGAGCGTGGTCTTGCGCGTCTGTCTCGAGTCCCGCAGACGCAGCAGTGCGCTGGGCATCTCCGCAGCAACACTCATCGACGCGGCTGGCAGAGAGTGCGCAGCAGCGCTTCGACGTGAGCACTAACAACAACAACAATGACAATGGCATCAGCCAGCAAGGAAGTCGCGCGAACTCGCCTGCATGTAGTCCTGTGTCGTCGCCAACAGCCGGTATGTTTCGAGAGTTTGGGGACGAAATGGAGAGCTGGGCGGCGCAGCAGCAGCTACGGCAATCGCGGCCTCCGCCGTGGCAGATGCGTGGGCCGCAAGGATCGGTCTTCGGCGTTCCACAACTGCCCCACTACCCGCAAGGTCCCCCTGTCTCACACGGCAGCACAAATCCGCTGGTGACGCCTCTTGCGGGCCCCATAGCACGCGTGGACAGTCCTGTCACGACGTCGCTTCTTAGGTCGGATGGGCCGTTTGGCAGCGGGGGTGCGTTGCAGAGCGTGCGACCGCGAAAGACGAGTGCGCGCATGCAGTCGTGCTTCGTGCCACTCTCGCCAAACTCGCCAGCGTTTGGAGGACTAAGCGGAGGGCGACCAGGCGACCTTGCCGGTGTACCGGAGTCCACAATCCACAACATCTAATCCAGCTGCGGTTTCTCTTTCTCTCTCTCTTGTTGTTGTTGTTTTTTGCCGTTTGTGTCTCTCTTTTTCTTCCCTCTGTCCAGTTGTTGATCGGCTTAAGAATTGAAACCGGACTCGCATGGCAAATTTCGGCCCTGGACTTGTGGGGCAAAAACGTGTGCTTTGCCTTTGTGTTTGTGTGCTCTTACTGCGTAGATGGGTGTAGCATTACGACACATGCATGAAACAACAACATAATTGTATGCATTTAGCAGTATGTGTTACTTATGTCTGACCACATCAAATGAGGATTATTGTTCGAGTCCCGATGATACGTGACATTATTATTTTTCCATTCGTTTCTCTTCAGCACGTCAGAGAGGATAGAGTTCTGTACTCTGTTCATTTTTTTTTTTTTTTTTAGCCGTGGACGAAGAGCTTCCTGTCGGCATTTGAAGAACGCAAAGTTCGGCATACAAATCTATAAGGTAGGTTGACGTGTGTCTTTTTTTTTACTGTTGTAGAATATTGATAGATGCAATGCCTCCCACATATCCTATCATTCACCGAATGCATCCTTCTTATTTTCATCCCTGTTTCTAAACGTTTGTTTTGATGAGAGGAGCGAGAGGGAGCAAACGAAGTTTCCAGCTAAAGCGTTCACAGCTCCTACTCTTTCAACAAGGAACCATCTCACACTTTTTTTTTTCACAGACACACACACACACACACACACTAGTCCAACCAAAAAAAAAAAATGCGCTATCGTCAAACAAACCAGCCCTACAGAAGCAGCGATGAGCAAGCAAAGGAGCTTATCAACAACAACGATGTCCTGAGCACCAAGGAGCAAGAGGAGGTCATCGCCTACTTCGCGCGATCGCTGCGAGTCAGCACCCAGTTTCTAAAAGTGGTCGTCTCTCTGCACGCGCTCGTGGCGCTCGTGTACGTCTTCCTGACTTTGAGTGGGTCGCTGATGTTTGACCTGGAAGTGGATCAAGCCACCACGTCGAGGTTGTTGAAGGTGGGCCAGCTGCACCTGCAAGCCGCCACAGAAAAGTCAACTTCCACCACAACAGCGAACATGATGCCGACGTCAACACGAAAGGGGGCCCCTTCGACAGCTCTCGACACGCCGGACCCACTTGCCGTCCTGGCGGCTCTGGACGTGCAGCAGCGTGCGGCCAACCGCAAGTACACGCAGGACTACCTGGAGCGTCGTGGCGGCGGCCTTTCAAGCAAAGCTGTGTCTGTAACGAACGCCCTGTCCGTGATAGTGATGCTCTACAGCGCTGGGCTGCTACTGTGGGCTGCGTGGAGTGGGTACAAGGCGTGCCGGCTGCTGCGCGTCAACGTGGAGGACCTGACCGGCACCGAGCCCCGCGAGCTCCGCGCCTCGTCGACCCTCTCCCCGCCACCTGCCTCTTCAACGACTGCGCAGCGTCACCGCGAGACAGAGGCCCCTTCGCACGGTGCGCCACCGCGGGGGAAGTGGCAGAGACTGCGGCCGCGCATTCGCAGCGATCCGCCCCTCACGCAGTACGCCATCGCTGCCCTCGCTGCTGCGGCGTCGTGTTTTTGGCTTGTGGCGCTGCTGCGACGTCAGTGGGCCATGCGGCGCGCCTACGTTGCGGCAGGTCTTCCGCCGCCCTCTGTGTTGTCGACGCACAAGGTAACGGATGCGGTGTTGGAGTACGTGTTGGCTGTGTGGCAGCCTCTCTTCCACCTTGCGATTGGCCGCCTGCTGCGCTCTATGCTAGACACAAAGGACAACTTGATTATGCTGTCGAAGATGAAGTACCGCTTTGATAAGGTTTAGGAGAGGTGAATCTATAAAAAAGAAACGACGCAGAGGGAAAAAGCTTATGCAATCAGTTGCGACAAACATACATGCCTGTGTGCGTGTGTGTGTTAGTACTCTCTCCCTCCCTCTCTCTCTTTCTGTGTGTGTTTGCTTCTTTTTTGTGAGCTGGTTTTTCACGGTCTGACAGGTGTGCGCTGCGAGGTGTGTTTGTGAACAATGCGCGTGCTGCTTTTCGCGACGTTACTATTCTTCGTCTCTGTGGAGGCTGCATTGCAGTGCTGCTTCTCATGCGCTGCGTCCTTCCCCAGCTGCACGCTGCTTTTGTTGCCGAATAAAATCTAAAAAAAAAGTTCTTGTTACTTACGCGTATCGGCATAGCGGATATGTGTCATGGTGAAATTCTACACCTTCACCTTTACCGGCATCGCTGAGCCAACGATTGTCTCGTTGCTGGGTGTTGCCGCTGAGCAAACTTTGAGCGTCTGCTGCGGTGTACGGTCTTTTGACTATTAGTCGAAAAGAAGGCCAACTTACAAATTCGCAGCAGTTTATCATTTTAAATCAAAGTCGGCTGCTCCCGTTCGCGAACTTCAGCCTCATCATCCTCCCTTTCACTCCGCCATCTCTCTCTCTCCTTTGTTTCCCCCTTCTCTTTGAATTGTCATGTCTATGGAACTCGATAGTGTAGCAGACAAGTTTAGTGTGCGTCAACGTCGTGCATCGCTTTCGGCATGTCGGACCAGCAACCGAAGAAGACGGACGGCCGCCCTCCGCGGACTGGCGGGTCAAAGCCGCCGCACAGCGGCACGCCAGCCGGCAAGCGTCCGCCCTCGGCCGACAAATCAAAGAAGTCAGCTCCGCAGGAGAAGGTGCGGTACGCCGTGATCATCACCAACGTGGAGAACGATTTTGGGAAGCTGCACAACGCCTCGCTGCCCTACTACTGCGGCCTGCGCGCGGAGTACGAGGAGACGTTAGACGTGGAGCGGCTGGTGAAGAGTGGTGGGCCCAAGGCAAGCAACTTGGTGAGCGCGACGCGCGGCTGCGGGTACGCCGTACACTGTCGCACAGAGACGCGCTCCGCCGAGGTGAGCTTTTACGGCCCAGCGGAGGCGGACTTCTCGGCCATGCAGCTGCAGAAGCATCAGCGGCCTGCACGAAGCACGTCAACGTCCTCTTCCACTGCTAAAGCCCACGTGGCCGCAACGTCGGCGTCGGCGTCACCGCAGACCGCCGCCGCACCTCCGCCAGAGGACCCCACGGCGCCGCTGGCAGAGAGCGAGGAGGCCGTCGCAGATGTGGCAGCGCCAGCCGATGAGGAGGCTGTGTTAGAGACGACGCCCGCAGCAACGACGAATGCGGTGGAGGCCTTGGCGCTGCGGCTGCGTCGGATGCGCTACTTTGAGGACAAGTTGCCGGTGCACGTCCACCTGCCAGGACATGCCGCGGGTGAAGTTCTCCTGCGCCAGGGCGGAGAGGAGGTCATGAACGCCACGAGCACCACCGCTGCCGTCGACGCCGATGGGGCAGAGGAAGCCGCCACGAAGCTCGGCGCAAAGAGGTCTCGCGAGGAGGCAGACGGCGACGATGGCGTGGATGACTGCGACTCGGAGGACGGCGAGGGCGAAGGCACCGAGAAGGACAGCGTTGTCAGTACCAACACCGCCACTGGCGGCAAGCCCACTCGCGCCAAGGGCAAGCGGGCGATGGTGATTAAGCAGTTCCCGAACCGGCAGCGCGACTTCGTGACGGCGGTGGCGGCCCTGCCGGCGCGTGTGCCACTGCGAGTGGTGCGGCGCCGCCTGCACGACGTACCCGGGTACATGTCTTGCTGGTCTCTCGACGAGAAGCGTGTGCGTGTCGTGTTCCGCGACAACGAGGCCCTCTTCAAGGCGAAGGAGCTGCTCGACCAGTTCGGCCTGGGCACAGGCCTGCGTGTGACGCTGATGCTGTCGGACCCGCTCACCCGCGACAACGAAGAATTTGTGCGCGCGCAGGAAGCCGAAGAAGCGCAGTAGGCCACAGGGAGGAAAGAGGATGCACATTGCAAGGAAGCTCGACAGCAAACGCACCTCGCGCGTCCCTGCTGCGTTTCCATACTGCTGTTCCTCTGGTCAGCCTTAATTTTGTTTGTTTGTTTGTTTGTTGTAGTGGTGGTGATTATTTGTTTTTGTTGTTGTCTTGATCTCGCGAAGCCGCGAGTTCGCAGCCTCATTAAGAAAACGTTAGAGTGGCTGAACTATGCTCTCCCTCTGCGTCGTCTGTTTCAATTAACTTTATTTCTCAGTAATGTTTCGTCTAACGGATAAGCCTCTTTGTTTACTACCTGTAATGTTAAAACAACAATATATTTTTCACATCAGAAGAAGATGCCAGGAAATTGCGCAGGAAAGCAAACGGACGACTCCATTGTGCGAGCGTCACGACAGTATTTTTATTCACGCCAGCTTTGCCGTTTTTGTAGCGCATCATTAAATGTTGTCTTCATCGCCGCGCCGCACATCCCGCTCTTTGCTACTTTCATAGATGCTTTTTTTTTTTTTTTTTGTGTGTGTGTGTGCCGGAAGTATCCCCACCGGTGAGACGATGAGGTGTTGGCAAAACAATACTCAGAGAGCGGCGATGTTTTACAGTGGCACGTCTTCGTCTAACCTTTTCTTCTCTCACATCAAACCCCCCAAAAAAGTACTTTACTTTCTTCCCCTTCTCTTCCCCTCGAAATAACTCTTCTGATTTTATTACCAAAGTCGCCGTGAACGCACCTTTTTCTCAGAAAAAAAAATTACAGGTTTTGACACTGGCATCAAAAAAAAAAAGGAAGCAATCAGAACAAAAATAAAAAAGCAGATAAATAAATAAATAAAAACCCGTTGCAAGATGGCACGGCGTGATCGCGTACCGCGGCACAAGTCACATAACAAGAAGCGCAACAAGAATGCGAAGCTCTCCCCTTTTCAACGGGAGCAGAAGCGCACGAAGCTGGCCAACCAGGTGCCCACCGCCAGCACCATCGGCGATTTGGACAGTATCCCGCACAGCCAGCGACACGTGTTCAACTACCTACAGGAGAAGTTAATGCGACAGAAGCAAAAGCGCGCAGCGCTGGACCTGGAGCGTCAAGAGCAGCAAGCAAAGGAAGAGGCGGCAGCAGCAGCAGCAATAGAGACGACAACCTCAACTGGCAGCAGTGCCGCTACTGCCAAGAAAGCCAAGAAGGCCTCTGCTGTGAAAGCAGCACCGCAAGCTTCTGCAGCAGCGGACAGCAGCAGCACCGCGACAGCCTCCTCTTCCTCCTCCTCTAAAAAGAAGGGGAACATGGTATATGCCTCGCTGAATGAGGAGCTCACTGAATCCATGGGTGCGGTGCTGCAACCCCTTCGTCGACGCGCCGCAGACGGCTCGACGGTGGCAGCAGGGTCCGCGCCGGATGGCGTGGACCTCAACGCGCCACGCAGCGTGGAGGAAATCATTGCCCGCAAGAAGGACCGGAAGCACAAGCGAAAGCAGGAGGCACGCCGCCTGCGCGTTGCTGCGCAGATGGAGGATATTGAGGCCGAGATCGCAGACTTTGCAAAGAACTCGACGGTGTCGCTGAAGAAAAAGAAGAAGCAACAGCAGCAGCAGCAGCGTGGGGAGGCAGCGACGTCGTCTTCTGACGTGCGTGACCGCGTCAACGCCGCTTTCGAACGCAAGCTGCGCACGATGGAGAAGGAAGAGGCAGGCGAAGCTGCGCGGCAACGCGAGGAGGACGCGGCCGTGGCATTTTCTCGCAAGCGCCACCGCGCCAGTGCGTCGACAGGCGAGGACGGAGGCGAAGACGAGGCAGGTGGCGCAGCAGAGGCGAAGGTGAAGAGGAGCCGCAAGGAGACGGAGGAAGTCCGCGATGCGGAAGCAGAGGGCCAGCCACGGCAGCGGAAGCGCATCTCCTTCGACCCGGAGGTGGCCGACCCAACGCCCGCGCAGTCCGCCCGTCGCATTGCGAAGGAGAAGAAGCCGCAAGACTTCTACGACCTGGTCGACGTCGTGCGCTACGGCGAGCGCGTCGTCGCGCCGCCTGTGTTCGACGTGGTGCCGAACCGTAACGCCGCGGTGTCCCGACTTGCCAATCAGCTTGAACGCGAGGCCGTAGGGAACAGGGGTCGTCGCGCCACTGCTGACCGCCCCAGCACGGACGAGCGCCACCGATTGCTCTCCGGTGTCGGCCAACTGGGCCAGCAGAAGCGACTGGCGCGTCTCGGCCTTGCACCAGCCATTACGCACACCGTTCGCCCTGACGGGTCGGCGGCAAGTGCAGCGGCGCGGATGACGAAGGACGATGAAATCAAGGCGCTGCGTGATCGTGTCTTGGCGACGTACCAGCGCAACCGCAAGAAGGAAGTGGTGGAGCGCAACGGCGTGGACATGCATCACGAGTTCCCAAGGTTTTCATAAGAGAGAGAAAGAGAGAGTGTTGTGTTTATTGCACTCCGCACAGAATTTATCTTTAGTGTTGGTCCTGTCGTTTTAATTTCTTTCTCCGCTGTTGCGCGCGTGCGTATGTGGGCCCCTTGTTGGTGGTTTTTCGAAAACACTCACGTCCAGATGTGTTGGTGTTTTAGTGCCTCTTTTGTTTGTTGGAAGCTGCTGAAGGATTGTGCGGTGCCTTCTCCGGGATGCGTGGTTTGTTCGTGCCATAGAGGGTTGTTAATTCTTATTTGTCACCGTTTAAAAGAAAAAACTGCACTTCTGTGGCTGTGTGTGTGCGCGCCATTAATGTTTTCCTTTTAATTCTGTCCTGTACACTACGTCTAATTCTTAATTTGAGTTTATGTTGCTGGTCGTAAACGCACAACGCTACTAACGTACACCAGAAAGCTGATTTAAAAAAATTAGACTCAAATTTAAACCCATTGACTCTGTTTCCTCATTATACGGAAAAGCGCTTGACGAAGCGCTGCGCAAATAGTGCATTAAAGCCGCTTTCGTCTTTGTGGCGTTGTGTCGCTTGCTTGTCAACCGGCAGTCAGCACGCGTACTTCAGAATGTGTTAGTTGCCCCTTCTTTTCATCCCCCTTCGAAAAGAAGCAAAGCGCGCTTTCGTTTTTCTTTTCTTCTCTTGCCCTGTTACCGCTACTGCTAGCGCTTTTTTCTTACCTCCTTTATCATCTTTTTCTTTTTTTGTTTCTTCTTTCTCGATAGTGCGTACGATCTGCCATCTATCAAGTTCGTCTCTCCCAAAAGTGCAAGATTGTTTGCTCGCTGAGACGAGACGTACGCCCTCGCAAACATAGGACAAAGATGGAGCAGCAGTGGCACGATATTCTTCTGCACAACGACACCGGCGATGCCGCGTTCCACAAGGGTGCGCCGTTGCTGGTCGAGGCCCTGCAGCTCATCAGCGCCGTGCAAGCCATCCCCTCCGCCGTTCGCGTTGGGCTTCATCTCCGCGACGCCCAGCAGAGCAGTGCAGGGGACCAGCAAGGGGCAACGTACACGGAGAAGCACGTCTATCAAGAGCATGCGGAGCGCATTGCCGTGGCCGCCCCGTTGCTGGCCGAGCTGCGACGTTTTTTTCAAATGCAGACGGCGGCAGCGGCCGCGGCGGTGGCGGTGGTGGCCGTGCCTGAGCTGGATGGGTTGCTGGTACCGACCAGCTGGGCAGCTTCCCTCTGCACCGCTGCACAGGGCGAGGGCCATGCGTCTTATTTCGAGGCCCCTCCCCCCTCTTCCTCCTCTTCCTCCTCCTCCCCGATCCCTGTTCTGCGGGAGCACCCACTGTTCAGCTATCGGGTCTTTCTCCGCCACCTGGACCGCCTCAGCCGGTTGGTTACCATGGGGGAGGCCTTCAGCGCCAGCGAGCCGCGTGTGAAGGTCCTGCAGAGTCGCTTCAGCCTTTACCGGGCCTACAACGGCGCACGCGAGGACGAGTACCACCCCACCTTTGGCGGGGGCGACATTAAGCGCGCTCCCAAGTGCGATCTGCGCCGCCTGGAGACGTGCATGAGTGCGGCTTCGGTGGTGGGCTTCATCGAGGCACTGCGCCGCGACTCCCCGCACTACCCGCTTTTCTCGGAGGAGCAGATGGCAGAGAACATCTTGGAGACCATGAGCAAGAGCAGCAGCTGTGGCGGTGAAAGTGGGAATGGCACGGCGCCGCCGCACACCGCATCCCGCACAAGCAGCATCTCCGTTGCGGAGGCAGTGCGTCGCTTCTTCGGCACGGACGTTACCACACCAGAGCGGGTGATCACGGAGGAAGGGTTGTGCCTGCGGCCAAGCTACGCCTCGGACTCGACGGACCGCTGGCTGAGCCTGCAGCGCCTCGCCGACTCGGGCAGTACCCCACGCGCCACCCTGGCCGGACGTCTTCTGCGGCACATTCTGAGTGTGTCCGGCGGTGCAAATGGGGAGGGCGAGCTCCTGGCGCGCTTGATTCAGCCGCTGTTGAAGCGCATCTTCTCCTCTGGCTCTCTCTACGACCGTCTGGAGCTTGAACTGACCGTCACGGGCACAGACAGGACTGAGCTGCCGAGGCTGGCGAGGTGGTGTGTGCGGAGCGGCCTGCTGGAGTCTTGCCCGGGGGTGTACTTCCGCCTTCTCGTGGTGCAAGACGGCTACGCGGTGCAGGACTCCGGGACGCGAGTCGACGAAGGTGCGACGCCTGCGCCAGACTTTGCGGACATGCTGATGAACATTTTCAGTCCAGTGTGGCAGGCGTTTAAGACGGCCGCACCGGAGCTTCAGGACAACGCTGGCGAAGGCGTGCCCCACTCCAGCGCGGAGGAGAAGCAGACGCAGATGGATATGCTGGCTTTGCTGGCACGCACTACGGGCTTCTCCGTCAGTCTCACACAGGCTGCGGCAGTGCAAGAGATGCCCTTGCACGGCGACCCCGCAGGGCAGTTCCCGCTGCCCCACACAACATCACCGACGGCTCCATCAGCTGCCGCGACTGCAGCGCCACCCGATGCCTTCTTTGTCTACCATGTTTGGCGCAACGTGCAGCTGCTGAATGCCTTTATCCTGGCCTCCGGACCGAAGGCGGCCACCAACGAAGTCGAGGCGAAATACGCGAGTGCGGCGCGCCAACGCGAGAAGGAGCGGGCCGCCACGCCTGCCGCCGCGAACCCGCCGTGGAGCCGGCGCGCTCCCTTCACCTTTGTGCTACACGGTGGCGCCAACAGCCGCACCCTCTTCGGCGAGAGTGTCCTCGGCCTTCTCCTTGCAGACACCGTGGTGAATCCGACGCTGACCTTTGAATGGAGTCCTCTGACCTACCTCTACATGCTCACGCAACGCCACGTTATCTTGACCCCGTCACGCAACCGCTGCAGCAGCGTGTCAGTCAAGCAGGCGCTGAACACGACGGCGATTCCCATTGCCGTCCAGGCTGGCCTGCACGTCAGCGTGGCCACACTCGACCCGCTCTTCTACGACACGACAAATGATGCGCTGAGTGAGGAGTTGATGGAGCTGACGAAGCAGCGCGGGCTGGCCAACGCGGATGTCACAGAGATGTGTCTGCGTGGACTGGAGGCCAGCAGCGGATGCTTCTCTTGGGCAGAGCGGCGCCACCTCTTCGGCTACGCCTGGCCACGCGCTCGTGCACGCTTCAACCAGTTTGCCGCGACGCAGGTCAGCTCCCTCCGTCTGCACCACCGCGCCTGCGCGTTGGAGCATGAGTTGGATCTTCTTTTTGCCGCCATCCCGAACGCGACAGCATCGTCTCCTGCCGGCGCAACGACGCCGGAGAGTACGACCCGCGCGTTGCTGTATCTGCCGCCGGCCACCGCCACTCTTCTGGACCCAAAGACGTCCTACCGCCGCTCGTCGAACGGAAGCGCCAGAGCCCTGCAGCGCGAACACGACCCTACGCTGCTGCAGCGCCTCTCCGGCTACCGTTCTCACGAGTCGCAGATGCAGTACCCCCGCATTCTCATCTCAGGGCCCGATCGCGTGGGGCCCAGTGAGGCAGCGAAGCGGCTCATGCAGATGATGGCAACGCGGGAGGCGTATCAGAGGTTTGTGATTCACCCCGATGCTGTACAAAAGCGGACACGACGAGCACAGGACGAGCAGCAGCACCAGCAGCAGTCACTTCATGACGGCGCACGGGTGCGGCCAGTATGGACCAACGGCGTCTTAGATCTCAGCTCGTGGGGGGAGAGGGACGATGACGAGGTCGTGCGTCCAAGCTCGTGCACGATAGGCCATGCGAAGGATGGTGTAGCACACCCTGCCCGCCCAGCGATGCCATCTTGGCAGCAGTTCCAGCACGACACGCGCACCCTTCGCAGCATCGCCAATGCCGATCCCACCGTAGCCAAGTACGCGAACAAGCGACTCGACATGCTAGAGTCCAAGTACAAGCTTCACGTGGCCCTGACGAACGACGACGAAGAAAATTATTCCATCACGGTGCCAGCGCCGGAGGACAACTCAGGGCAGCGTCCAGATGCGCAGACAATGTCGGATGTGGCCTCCGCTTCACAAATCATGGCAAAGGCGGTCTCCTTCGCACGTGACGGTGTTCCGCCGACGCAGGTGGACGCCTCCCTGTCGGTGTTTGACAGCGACCCGGCAGCACAGCAGACGTGTCAACACCACCGCCGTATCGTGCAACCCATCCGCGGCGACGCACACAACTGTGTCAAGGTGGACGTGCACTGCCACATGGCAAGCGGCATTACAGCCAAGACGTTGCTGCAGTTCATGCGTCGCAAGATCCGCGATCACCCAGACGACGTCGTCGGCGTGGAGGAGAAGACGGGGCGGCCCATCACGCTGGTTCAGTTCTTTGCCGAGGTGCTCCATCAAGAAACGTACCCGAAGAAGCGCCACGGAAAACGCACGATGCAGTCCGACACGGAAGACGAGGACGCCGAGACCGCTGCCGTGGCGGCTGGGGTGGCGCGTATCCTGTCTGAGATGCCGATTGCGGCGCTGCAGGTGCACGCCGGCAAGGCGACCTTTCACCGATTCGACCGCTTCAACCACCGCTTCAGTCCAATGGGCATGTCCTCCCTCCGCTCCCTGTTCCTCAAGACGGAGAACTTCATGCAGGGGCGCTACTTTGCCGAGCTGATCCGCGTGACCTTTGAGCAGAACGAGGTGGAGGGCAACACCTTCACCGAAAACCGCATCTCCATCTACGGACGCACCCGCACGGAGTGGGATCGCCTGTCCCGCTGGTTCGTGCTGCATGGGATGTCGCACCGTACCAACAGCTGGATGATCCAGGTGCCCCGGCTTTTCCATCTCTACCAGCGCAGTGGGGTGCTGAGAAACTTCCAGGAGATGCTGACGAACATCTTCGAGCCTCTCTGGGAGGCCTCGTGCTTTCCAGAGAAGCATCCGTATCTGCACTTCTTCCTGTCCCACGTCTCCGGCTTTGACAGCGTCGACAACGAGAGCGATCGCGAGCCGGATCAGACCATCGACATCACCCCGGCGCAGTGGACCTCGCCCGAGAACCCGCCCTTCGCCTACTACATGTTCTACATGTGGTCGAACATCACAACGCTGAATCGGTTCCGCGCCTCCCGTGGGCTGAACACCTTCCAGTACCGCCCACATGCCGGCGAGAGCGGTGATCCGGATCACATGGCAGATGTGTTCTTTCTTGCCGACGGCATCGGTCACGGCATCAACCTCGACAAGCGACCCGTGCTGCAGTATCTGTACTACCTCGCACAGATCCCGCTGGCGGTGGTGCCCATGTCGAACAACTTGCTCTTCTGCCGCTACAAGGATCACCCGCTACCGAGCTTTCTGCGGCGCGGGCTGAACATCGCGATGGGCACGGACGGCGCGCTTATTTTCCATCGCACCGAGCAGCCGCTGCTGGAGGAGTACGGCACCGCCGAGGCGTTGTGGAACCTCTCGGCCGCAGATATCTGCGAATTGGCCGCCAGCAGCGTGCGCGGCTCCGGCTTTCCTGCCGCGCGGAAGCGAGCGTGGCTGGGCCCGCTGTACTATCTGCGCAGTGTGGCTGGCAATGACGTAGCCCGCTCCCACGTCCCACAGACGCGCTGCGCCTTTCGCTATGAGGCCTACATGGAGGAGGTATCCTACCTACAGAGTCGTGCGTCGTGTGAGATGGCGTGTCGGGCCATGCTGACGCCGCTGGAGGAGGAGCTCAACATCATGGACGCCATGGGGATCTCCCGGGAGGAGCTGCTGGCGCGGCGGTGGGCCGGTGCCGCCATCACGGAATGCGTGAATAATGTCGGCGGAGAGAGCGCGGGTCGACTCTCGTCCACCTTCGACGCCTCGCGGCTGTGAAACCCTGACCGTGCTTCACTGTGTGCTTGTCTGTGGATGTAAGGGGTGAAGGGAGGTGCGTGCGTAGGTGAAGAGAAGACAAAGGGAAACTCACTGGGCAGGTACGCCCCGGCATTGGCGTTGTACGTCGTAACCAAACAAACGAAAACAAACTCATAGAGAGAGAGAACGAAAGAAAAAAAAAACCTTTCATCTCGTGCTGCATATTTCCTATTCCCTTTGACACATTTTTATTTTCTTTATTGCTATCGTTTAAAGTTGGTAACAATTTACAGTGAGGTGTCAGTTGATAATGATTCTAATTCTTTTTAAGCTCCACTCACTTAAAATACCACCAGTGAAATATACACAATAATTGAAAAAAACTCAGAGGCTCGACCGTCGTAGCACCTGTTCAGATCCTTTTCTGACGGCACCTTTAACCGTAGACAGCGCACATATGTGCTGCTCGCGTGTCTTCTGTTTTAACACGTTTCTTCTACAATGTGAAAGGAACGAAAACGGTGATGGCAACCACCCTCGCCTCTTTTTTTATTATTATTATTTTCCGCACTCTGTATCAGCAAAAAGATGGAAGTACAAGAATGCATAATTCTCTCACTTTTCTCTCTTTCGATCATTCTCCCCTCTTCACTTGGTCACGCTACACTTGTCACACATGCGGCGCAGTTTAGAAATCAAAGGTGAAGAGAGATACGCCATATTTGTCTTTCTTCCGGGATCAATTTTTTTTCTACATTTATATATCCTGCTGCCTTTTCTCTCTCTCGTCAGTCTTTATTTTGTGTGTGTGTGTTATATTCCTACTACTCACGAAAACGTACTTCCCCAACCTGTTGTAAAGAAAAAAAAGAAAAAGAGAGGAAGGCTTCTGCTGTGGCGCATTTCCACGCTTGCTTCTCGTGCCTAACCATTTTCTCATACCCGCTTTACTTCTCCTCGGGCCACCTCATCGCCTTGCGTGTATTCTATTCACAATATTGTTTTCCTTCTTTCCATTTTTTATTCGCTCTTGTAGTCCGTTGTCCTTTTTTTATTATTTCTTACACCTTTCGGGCTTTCTGATTTGTGACGACAATACAGCTTTTGGCCTCGTTTTTTTCTTAACCACAAATCAGTTGCTTGTGCAGTGTTTTCTGAGCCACCAGTCACTAATTCAAATTACTTAGCTGCTCTTGTTTCTTTGGAGATTTAGTCCTTTGTGGCTGTGTGTGTTTAGTTGCGAGTTCTTTCACCTTTGGGCTACCCGCTTCTCCATCTTCGCAGTGGGTAGTGCTTTCCTTCTCTCCTAGTGAGTTTGCATCTTGAATCGATTCCGCCATCGCTGTTACCTGCTCTTGTTTGTTTGATCTCGTCGCTTCGCGTTGCCCCTTCGGTGTATTTTTGTGAGTGGAATAGTTGGCAAAGTGGAAGAGTCTGCACCGTCCCACATCCTGTGCGTGCAAGAAGGACAGCTTTTTTAAGTCTTCGGCGCAGATAAGGACAGAGACATATATATATATATATATACGCACTTTGAATAAAAACCTAAGAGCAGAAAGATGCTCCGACGTGTTGCCAGCACGCGTGTGGGCCGCAACCTCTCCGCAGCGTGTGTGTCGCCGTCGTCGCCGCCGTCAACGCTGGTCGGTGCCCCGTCGCGCTACCTCGCCGCGACGTGGCCACTTCTCTCCGGGCAGCGCAACTTCTCCTCTCGCAGCGACGACAAGAACAAGAAGAATGCCGCAACAACCAAGCAAAGTGCAGCGGCGGCTGCGGCTGTGGCAGCGTCTAGCACCAACACCGCCGCCACAGCAGCACAGGTCTTCGCAACCAACGAAAGGAGCAAAGGTTCTGCGGCTGCCTCGAGCAGCACGGACGACGGGAGCAGCTGCAGCAGCAGCAGCGCTGTGCCACAAGAAAGCGTCCAGGCTCAGCAGAAGCAGCAGGAAGGCGCAGTTCCCGCGGCACCGACTGCCACATCGGGCATTCGAAGCATCGGCATCAAGCTTTCCGAGGATGACGAACTCGTCCGCGCCTTCAACAACTTCTCCAAATCCGTGAACGGATGCACGCAGGAAGAGTTTTTGGTGGGCGTCAAGCAGGCCTATGCGAGTCTTGCCGTGGTGATCAGCGCCTTTGTCGACAAGACACAGCAGCCCTTGGTGGGCCTGACGGAGTCGTCCAAGGTGATCGCGGCAGCGCACGAGGCAGCGAAGATGCTGGACCACGAGTTTAAGCCCGAGACACGCGATGGCGCATCTGCAAAGGCGACTGCGACCAAGTCAGACGCCACCGGTGCGTCGAAGCTGGCGGTCGAGGACATTTCAGCGCCCGTTGGTGAGGCACCGAGCGGCAGCGCCGCTCTTGGATCCTCCTCCTCCTCTTCTCCAAAGGCGAAGCTGCAAGAGACACTGGTGAGGCACGTCGTTTCCGCCATCACCTCCATCATCCCTGTTTCGAAGCACCTGGCTGAGTCAATTTTCAAAATCTGGATGTTGCAGAAGGAGAAGCAGGTGAACTTGAGCAGCATCGCCTCACCATCCGACTACGTGCTGGACTCGAAGCTGGTCATCTTTGCTCGCTTGGACAAGGCCCAGATTTTCTTCAACTCGGACAACATCGGCGCCGAGGTGGATGTGACGCTGAACAACGACTACTTGCGCAAGCTCGATGGTACAAAGGGCTCCTCGTCCTCCTCCTCGGCCGTAGCAGAGGGCGGAAGCAACGCGCATGGCAAGAACGCCGGCGCCAAGGCGGGCGACGACGAGGACTTTGAAGATGGCATGATTCAGGTCTATACAGACACCAACGCGAACGCAAAGCGCAACACAGCCGAGGAGCACACCTTCGTTGTGGACAAGAAAACGCGCAAACTGACGCCGGCTGCCAGCATGACGGCCGCCGCGTTTGCTCCGGCTGCGGATAAGGCGACGGACGCGACGCCCTCAGCCGCGTCCCCCGAGAAGCCCAAGTCGGAGGTCAAAGGTGTCACCATCTCTCGCGTGCAAGTCACCTGCGTAAAGACAAACGAGGCGACGAGCAAGGCGAGCACAGCTGCTGCGGCTCCGAAGGCTGACGAAGGCACGACCCAAGCGGCAGCGAAGGAGGAAGAAGAGGCCGAAGACCCAGAGGCGTGCTCGGTGTTTATCAAGGTAAACGGGAATGCCCTGCCGCCCATTCCCGCGGATGCGCAGGCGTGTGCGCTGCTCACGGTCGACGTTGTTGTCCCACCAGAGCGGTACGCCTACAACTTCGAGTGGTTCTACAAGCGCATCATCGGGTACGAGAACGAGTACGAGCGCATTGCCGCGGCGCGTGTGTTTGCCTCCAACAGTCCGAAGTCGCTCGGAAATTTCTTAGACTTTGTGATGCGCATGATCACGGGTAAGTCGGTGGAGTTCATGTTCTCCAAGTCGATTGGTCGCATGATCGGCATCCCCGAGGACGTGTCCGAGACGCCGCCGGCGACGCGCAAGCTCGTGTGTATGTACATGGACGCGTCCTACAAGTGGGTACTGGCTGACCTTATCACACTTGCCCCAGTGATCGAGACGAAGCTCCCGAAAGCGTAAACAAAAAAAAATGGGAGAGAAAAAACAAATAGTTGAAACTGAAGAGAGAGGAAGGCGGTTTAAGAGCTACGTTTTGCCTTCGTTTGTTTTCATTTTGGGGGCATCGCTACTTAGCGGTGTTGGGCGTCGTGCTGTTGTGGCTTTTTTGTTGTTGTGAGTGTTGCTACTCCGTTTGTTTTGTACTCGCTCATGCGGTTGCGTGATGAGCATGAGCCTTCTGGAAGAGGCCGTGCGTTGTCCAATTAGACACCTTCACCACTAGGATTAGTGAAGTTGTCTTTAAAAGAGGGACAGTGAAGAGGACCGGCGGAAGGGGACAGGATCAAAGGATCAGACGACGTGAGTAAAGATATATTTATATAACCTTAATTGTAATGTGTGTCTTGGAGATGATGGTGATGCTTAAGAGACAGTTAGCGATTATTTTTAATTCGTTTTCGATCCGCTCCCTCGATGCTCGCTTGTGTGTGTGATGTGTTTTGCGTGTGTGGGTGTCGTGCCCTTAATTACTCGTTGTCTTTCCCACTTTGTGTTTGCTTTCCTGCTTGCTTTTTCTTTGTTGTTTTTGCTGTTGTTGTTGTTCTGTCTTGAAAACATCCCTGCTTCAGGTGTCTGCGAAAAAAGAAGAAGCGGGCCCCTTTACGTTTTCTCAATGCTTTATTATTCTCGAATACCGCTCCTCTTTTCCGTGTGTTTAACATTTTTTTCCCAGTGTTGTTTCGCATTATAATGGATGACAGACGTTGTTGTGCTTGCTATCCTGTCGTAGTTGTCCGTGGCGCTGAAGGTCCAAAACTTAGCACACAAGCACACACACACACACACACACACACACACGCGCGCATGTGATCGTGTTAGCGTCTGCCATTTGGCTGTGGTTGGGTTCATTTGTTGTTGTTTCGCACGCACATATTATTATTATTATTATTGCCATTTTATTCCTTTTGCTTCATGTCTGTCCACGCTACCTTTAGTTGTGAAGGTGCGCGGTGGAAACCTTATCTACTGCGAATTATTTTCCTTTAAGTACTTGACGACTGTCAAGCGAAAAAAAAAAAAAAAAGACCGTGTTGAACACAGTGACTCTGTACTCTCTGTCGTAGACGGCTGCTCAGCAGTCGAAAGAGAGAGTGCGCACATCGTTTCGACAAAAAAAAAAAGTGGAGATGCATCCCAGGACGAAGCTGCTTTTACATGAACTAAAGAAGTAAAATCGCTATTGGGGCCTAACGCATCGCCTCTATTGCTAGCACTCTTACTTTACTGTAAAGCCGCTGCAATTCGGTTTCTTTATTTTTCGTCTCGCAAGGGTGTGTTGTATATTTAAGCTGCTCTTATCCCCCACTCCCATTTCGCTTCACAGCGTGCATCGAGTAACGTTTAGAGAGACGCTCTCGATGACGTAGCGAACCTTTTTTTCTCCCCACTTTTCCCCGTGAACCCCATGCTTTTCCCTTTCCCTCTCTCTCACCGGTGTAAACTTAGCGAAGACATCTCAACGCCACACTTGTACCGGGAAGGACGCGCGCGTGCCGGCGACTTGAATCATCTCAGATAGTCCTATACATTTCTGAAGCGTCCGCGCTTGTTCTGAATAAAGACGCTTTATAGGTACAAGGTCTCTTCCCCTCTTCGGTTACCTTTCCTTCCACGCTTTCTTCTTCTTTTCTCTCGACACCGGGAGGAGAGTATTCCACACACACCCACACACAAACTCGAACATGCCCGCTCTTCAGCCACTGGCGAACACGATGGCCCCGGCAGCAGGCTCCAGTCTCGCACACATGAAGGGCCAACAGCTCGCCCGCGAGGAGGAGGAGAAGCTCCGCGCTCGTCGCGTCAAGGGCATTCTCGTGCTTGTCGAGCAGTTCCTCCTGGAGCAGGGGTACACGCAGAGCTTGCAGGCGCTTCAGCAAGAAAGCCGCGTCTCCCTCACACAGTATAGCGTAGCCGACAATATCGATCTCCTCTCCGTCATCCAAGACTACGAGGACTACTACGAGTTTCGCTGCCTGCGCAAGCCAAAGCTGTTTCGCGCTCGCGACGGCGGCGGCGCCGAGGGCGGCAGCACGGTGGTGACGGAGAACGGGGAGCGGCTGCTGACACGGAAGCGCAAGGGTGTAGGCAGTGGATCCGCCCCCTCTGCTACCCCAGCAGGGTACGGCAGCGTGCCGGAGAGCAGCCCAGCAGGCAATGGAAGCAGCGCCTCTGCTCCGCCGTCTGCTGCAGGCTCATCTGCAAAGCCACCCGCGCACTTGCGCCCGTCAAACCTCGCACGGGCGTTGGGTCACGTTAATGGTGGCGGCCGTAGTCACGGTAGCGGAGCCTCTGACACAAGTGGCAGCGGTGGGGGGCTGTCTCTGCAGGGCGAGGCAGCGCCTCTTGGCAACGGGGCAGCGGGTCCTTCCTCTCTCGCAAAACACAGTTCCACCACGAGCAGCCATCCACGCGGCGCAAACGCTGGAGAGGTCGATGAAGAGGACACGCAATCGGACTTTTCCCACCGCGCGTTGAAGCCGCTGCCGCAGTTCCCGACGACGGAGCTGAACGACCTTGCCGCGACGATCTTGCGTGAGATTCTTGACGTCAACCCGTCCGTGCGGTGGCGCGACATCGCGGACCTCGAAGGCGCGAAGCACTTGCTGAAAGAAGCCGTGGTGATGCCGGTGAAGTACCCCGAGCTTTTCCAAGGCATTCTCCGACCATGGAAAGGCATTCTTCTGTTTGGGCCTCCCGGCACGGGCAAGACGCTGCTGGCGAAGGCCGTCGCCACGGAATGCCGCACCACCTTCTTCAACATTTCGGCCTCATCGGTTGTTTCTAAATGGCGCGGGGACTCGGAGAAGCTCGTGCGCATGCTGTTCGAGCTTGCCGTCCACTACGCACCTAGTACCATCTTCATCGACGAGATCGACTCCCTCATGTCTGCCCGCTCCACCGATGGCGAACACGAGGGGTCGCGCCGCATGAAGACCGAGCTGCTCACCCAGATGGATGGGCTCTCCAAGCGGCGCGGCGGGGAGGTGGTGTTTGTGCTGGCGGCGAGCAACGTGCCGTGGGACCTGGACACGGCAATGCTGCGGCGACTGGAGAAGCGCGTGCTGGTCACCCTGCCCACTGCAGAAGCACGGAAGACGATGTTTCGCCGACTGCTGCCCGCCCTTGCGGTGGAGGCCGACTATGACACGTGCGCAAGCCTCACAGAGAACATGTCCGGTGCGGATATCGACGTTGTATGTAGAGAAGCAATGATGCGGCCGGTGCGGAAGCTGATCGAGCAGCTGGAGGCCGCTGGCGATGCCGCCGGCGCGCCGTCTCGGCTACCGCGGGAGCCATTGAAGCCCCCAGCGGCGACGCTGGCAGATGTGCAGGCGAGTATTGCGTGCACGCGCAGCAGCGTTAGAATGTCGGATCTTGCCAAGTACGACATGTGGACGCGCGACTACGGCTCTGGGCTGTCAGCTTAAGCGAGGAGCAAACATGCCGTTTTATTGGTGTGCGGTGTTTCTCCCAATTTTTTTTTTCTCTGTTCGCGTCCATGATGTACAGAAACGTGTGGGCTGAGGGTGTGGACTGGGTATGCGTACTTACTCAAAAGCGAACGCACGCGCAATCTCTTCTGGCTGCTATGCTTAGATATAGACAACAACGAGAAAAAAAAAAAAAAACATTTATAATAAGAGTTGTATGTACAGCTGATGCTCTTGTACATATCATCTAATGGTAAAAAAAAAAAAAAAAAATCCAAGATGGACGGAACACAAAGCAAATGTACGACAGAGAGCGGTTGAGTTGCTAGCCCACCACTCGCAAAACAGATCAAGAAAATGTTGATGTTTGTTCTTTTTTTTTTTTTACTGCATCCGCTCTCATAACCTCTTTCTCTCTCCGTTTGTGCGTGCTGAATGCAACATAATTCCTGCAGAGCCCAACAAAGGAGGCTTCTTTAGCAGCCCCCATTACTTCCCACACATATCCACACACACACACACACACACACACACAGTGCGGATGGACTACAACCTATCCAGTGCGGCTGTCGTGCTGGATTGCGGGTCGTCGCACTCCCGCGCCGGCTTTGGCGGAGAGAAGGGGCCGCGGCTGGATGTGCCGACGCTGGTCGGGTACCCTCGCCACCGCGGGATTGCCATGGCAGCCGGCATGAATGAGCAGGAGGTGGGCGAAGAGGCGCTGCTCAAGCAGGGCTCCCTCGACGTCCACCATCCCATCCACGACGGCTTCATCCAGGACTGGGGTGATGTGGAAAAGCTCTGGAGTCACCTCTTTTTCAATGAGCTCCGCGTGTCACCGGAGACGCACTGCTTCCTTCTCACCGAACCCGTCAACACGCCGGGTCCGCAGCGGGAGCGCACGCTGGAGATTATGATGGAGACCTTCCGCGCACACTCGCTCTACCTGGGCACATCGCAGGTGCTGAGCCTGTACAGCTACGGGCTCACGACGGGCCTCGTGGTGGACAGTGGGAAGGACGTGACGCGCGCTGTTCCTGTGCACGAGGGCTACGCGCTGGGCCGGCACGTTACGCAGAGTCCTGTGGCAGGGGCGACCCTCACCCGCTACCTTGGCGAGCTGCTGCGTGCGCAGGGCTACGCACTTGGTACGGCCAGTGAACAAGAGCTGCTGAATCGCGCCAAGGAGGTCTTGTGCTTCACGCCGTCGCCTACGTTTGCAGCCACCGGAGCAGCTGCTTCTGCTGCTGGTGCCACGCCGGCTACCCCAGGCAGATCCCTGCTGAAAGACTTCGCCGATACAAGTGCGCAGAGCAGCCACGCCGGCCTCGATGCAGAGGAGAGCGAGGACTTTGTGCTGCCCGACGGCCAGCGGATCCCCTTAGCCGCAGAGCGCCACCGCACCCCTGAGGTGCTCTTCAACTTTTCTTTGCTGTCTGAGATGGAGAGTGGTGGCGCGGACCGCGGCTTGTATGAGCCACGCTGCAAGGTTCGCACCGATATCGGAGATCTCTTCACCCCGTCCTTCGAGAAGGGCGTGAGTTGGCTGCCCTTCGCCGCGAT